>CABFOV010004484.1:27585-51934 GCA_902141375.1 Timema poppense | reverse complement strand
CCTACCATTACACATTAGCGTAAGTGCGTATAACCCGAACGAGTAGTAAGACGCGGTGCTAATAATAATAATAATAATAAAGCCTTAATTTAAAAACAAAGGTGTGCTTTTAGTAGTTCTAGTAATTATGGATAGATCATAATATGATAGCCTAATATCATTAATACTAATGAAAATAACAATGACCAGCTCGTTTATGAGCGTGATTATGTAACTTTTTAGAATTAAATACCAATAAATGTATAAATAATACATCATACCAATTATATATATATATATATATTTGTGTGTGTGTCATCACCATAGATTTAAGACTATTGGTATTTAAAGTAAACGCAACTAGGGATACAGTTTCTCTAAATTCCACCCTCCTCACCTCAGATCCATTAGCGTAACTATGCAGATAGGTCTGAAGAGTGTTAAAAAAGTTTTGCAAAAAAAACTAATTATTTTCTCGTTGACAGAATAATCGCCTTAACAACTCTTCAAGAAACAACAACTTATTAATCTGTGACTTCAATCAACCAATTGAGAACGGGTTTGCCAAATGATCGAACTGGAAGATAAAAATACATTAAGTAAATAATAGCACGAGAGATTGCGTTGGACCAAACTGGGGCGAGAAAGTATTAACCAATACACAAACTTAAGACGTATCACAGTCACTTCGCTACGAATTCCCGTCAAAGGTGGGTTATTGTCTCTTTAAATAAGTGCACGTTACAGAAAATTTATTTTTTAATTTAACAAAGTGTAAATATGTGTTTGACATTTATTTACTTATACGGTACCTAGTTATTGCACACTTCCTTTAATATAGGAAGTAGTAAAGTATTAATTTGTATATATAATAATAAAATGTCAGCAGCATTTATTTCACGAGCAGAATAAAAATTTTCCTTAGATTAATTTATCCTTGCCTTACAAATAATTAAATAAAAATTGTCAATATAATTTGTAAATAGTTACTTTAGTCCATTTCTTTCCAATCTATTGTAGGGTTTGACACCAATATTTGTTTCTTTAGACCAGTGGTTCTCAAACCCCAGGTCGCAACCCAAATGGGGGTCACTAGGATGTTTCTGAGGGTCGCGTGTGGGTCTCGAAAAATAAATGGTGGTGCATTGCACAAACTTTCTTTATGTTAAAATAGGTGACCTGGTGGTCTGGGGGTATAGTGTCAGTCTTTTGTGCTGGGTTCAATCCTTGGTATCAGCATAGATTTATATGATTTTCAAACCTTTCCTTCACCTCTGACAAGACGTGTATTGATCACAACTTGTGAATGTGAGGAATGCCAGGTCTCCACCGTGGTTCGGATTCCACGTTAAATCTGTAGGTCCTCCATTTCATCTCACAATCACCCTACCATTACACATTAGCGTAAGTGCGTATAGCTCTAACGGGTAGTAAGACGAGGTGCTAATAATAATATCTTAAAATAGACATTTACTCAAAACTCATAAGATTTGTGAAACGAAATAATAGGTAACTTATGTAGTGTACATTGTTGTAAAACACTACACCAAAGATCATAAATGAAATAATATGTGCTGTTACTTACTCTATGGCATAAGGAACTAGGAAAACTGTTACCAAAAAAATGGTGCGAAGAAAGCATTAATACCGGATACATGTTCAAGTCGGTCAAATCCGATTCGTGTACTCCAAATCGCCCATTGCTTAGCTTTGTAATACCAAGACTACAATAAAGCTACCAGCGATTTCCACCACTTGCTTCTCCATGGTGGAGGTATGAACCAGTAGTCCAGGTAAGTTAGACAAGAAATGGACATATCAACTAGGAATCAATAAAGTATTGAAACTTGGCAGGACATTGTTGAAGGAAGGCGTTATAAATGAAATAAAAGAAAGTTATCTCAGCTATCTTGGTAGGTTTGCCCCTTGAGATGTTAAAAGCCACCCTGAAATATTATTGAGCTCATTTATCTTCTGAGCCGTTCGATTTGTAAAATATACTAACATGCAAAGATGTTTGCAATAAAATTTGAAACAATAAATGCTTAGTTAATCTTTTGTTTCAACGAATAGTACTCACGCTAATGTGCCTCGAAAGCGAGGTTAGGTTGGAGCTCACTGCTAAAATATCCACCTATTTTGGAAAGCCTTTATTAATATTCAATAAATACATTAGAGCGGTTTTTATAATAATATGATAGATATTAGGAATGGTCCCCTATAATATTTATCCCGGCACAAAATTTTGTTTATCAATAAAGTAGAAAACAATGGCATCCCCAGCAATAAATAACCTGCTTCGGTGGCCGCATGGTCTAAGTTGTCAACATCGTGATGGACTAGACTGCCAATGATAGGAAGATCGAAGTTCTAATCTCGGTCGGGTGTACTAAAGGTGGTTTTCCCAAAATGGTTTTCCGCGAAAATGCAAGTACACTTACTCTAAATTAAACCTGGCCCCTTCCTAACTTATTAGCATATTAGTAATGTGTATAGCCTGAGCAGGTAGTAAGACAAGGTGCAAAAACTTCTTTTTAACCATTTTAAAGTCGCTAAAACATCTTTAAGACCTCAAGTACGGTAGGATTCTGGAAGAATGTAACGTTTAGATAATTCAAACACTTTTTTCGTAATCAAAATTGATATTATTCTACTATATTATTAGTATTATTTAATGCTTACTCTTAGATATTAGGGTCTCAAAAGTTCATTAACGCACTTACAAAAGTACGCTACCTATCCCTATCTTTAGCTAATTACATCCAGTCCACCTCATTACACCCTATCGCTTTAAGGTCGATTCTAATGTTATCCTCTGTTCTGCGTCTGGGCATTCACACTATTCTCTTCCCATTACGTTTGACAAAGTATTATTTTATATGTATTAATAATATGTATCAAGCTGAAAATCACAAGAATCTACGTATAAATATATGGACATGGTTTTAGTAGGCTACATGTTTTAACTCTCAACAAAGTTTCTTCCCATATTACTATAATTCATTCACGACCTAACTTTACTTGTATGACAGCATATTAATGTGATAGTTAACCACAGTAATTTAGACCAATATTATTTATATATTTATTTGAGGACGGACACAAAGTTTATCCATCGTTTTATCATACTAAAAAAAATCACCCCACTTTCACAAAAACTCCTAACGAACATAGCTTCAAAATGGCGACCGACGAATTCAAAACATGTGGTTGAACATGACGGAAACCAGTTCTTTACAATGATACACCCACGCAGTTGATGACATTATTTAATTCCGTTTAATATTTTGAGATACGATAAAATAATCATAAAATAATTTATTGCATGTAAAATAAAAAACAAGTATTTTATATTTGTCAAGTAAATAGGATGTCTGTATTAAAAGGTATTAATGTATGCACTATATTACACATCATAGATAACATTCCAAAACGAAGAATAAGTATTACTTTCAATTATATTTAAAATATTGTTTCGAGTTGGATAAAAAGTAATTATTTAAAAAAAATGAAATAGTATGAGAAAACTTAAGTTTACGCTATTTTAAATGTAATATATAACAGGTAATTAAAGAACTTTACATTTATAACAAAACAGTGATCTTTAACAAGTGTTGGCAACACAAAGCCTAAATATATGATTTTCGAACTGTCATCCAGGTAAAAACCTATCGTGAACGGACTTTAGTACTGTATTAAGGTACCGATAAATGATCAAGTGGGGACCCGGTGATCTTGAAGTATCTCTTAAGATCACCAAGTAGTCGCATGAACAGACACATGTGTGACCTAGGAACACCTGTCAAGACTGTCGCAAGGTTATGAAAGCAGGAAGGAACCTTCTGTCAGAAGTCACACCCTATTTGCTAAACAAAGTTCACTTTAAGATTAAGGAAACTTAACTCTTTGTAATTATTTGGGCGGGAAGTTTCAAGATATTCAGTGTAGTTTTTTAGCCGCTAAGTTTTCATACCATTAATTTGGATGAAAATGATATTAAATGTGTTAAGAGCATAAAAGTGGGTTTGTTTAAGCTCTCGATTAGACACTAAAATTTTATTTTTTTTAGATCGCAATAGTGGCTGAGATAACAAAGGCTTTTGTCTAGTCTTTCGTACCTTGTCACTGCCGAGGATACTAGTGTCCAAATAACATTTGGGTTTGTAGGCCTGAGGAGATGGATTTTTTTAAATATTGATTTTCCCATTCGTGCTGCATGTCTTGCCTTTCGTATTATGCGAGATTTGACTATCCTAACCAAGTCTTGTGATAAGCATAGGGTATGTAACTTATCATTATTTAACCTCCTCTATTACCTAGTATCTTAATACATTTTTAGACCAAATATATTCATTAGAATATTAGAATGTTCGTCATTTGATCTAAGAGAAAACAGACATGAAGAACAACCATAAAAGCAACGAAATTAAACTTTCTGTGCCATAGGCCAGGTTTGGGCAGATAGTACAAACAACTAGACCCAAAAAAAATTGACAATGAGTTCAAGTCAAGCTTTTTTTTTAATCAGGTGAATAAATATTTAGGGACTGTATTTGCTATGTTATATTTATATTGGATCAAATTAATAAGCCTCATGTCGGACATCTTAGCTTAAGCTAAGAGTCCCAGGTCCGATTCCCGGCATAGCCAACAAATTTATAATAGGTAAAATACAGATTTCTGCTTTGACAGTGGGGCTGGATGTTGTGGCTGTTCTAAATTTAATTTAGTCTACACGTCGTGTGTTGTTGTAATTTGTCGGTTCAGAAAGTGCACGTTAAATACCTCGAATAAATAAAAAAAAATTAACCTAGAATTTTCGCGCTAGAATAAAAAGTTCCTACTATTGAATTTTTTTGTATTTTGTAAAACTCTTTGAGTCGAGTTCTATTAACAACTAAAACTTGACTCTAGCTCGAATAGTCGAGAATTTGTACATATCTGCATCAATATGTTCAATGTAATAAACGACAATTACATCTTATCATTGTATTACTCTCCACCCCGCTCTAGTTTGAGTGTTTCTTTTACAACAATACCAAGGATACTAATTATAATACAGAGAGGGTGTAGTATATCAACAGCTCAAGGGTATTACTAGTTTGGTTCATGCGCCGACAAGTGTTTCTTTGTAGAGAAAAATTTGATACAAAGACTAGTCAATGGACATGAGTGTGTGCTGTGTTTCCGGCAATGAATGTATGTATGTATTTATGTGTGTAAGGGTGTATGAGTGTATGTATATATCTATGTATGTGTGTATGAGTGTATGTATATATGTATGTATGTATGTATGTATGTTTGTATGCATGCATGTATGTATGTATGTATGTTTCTATCGTGACAAAAAGAAACAAACTTTGGTACGGAATTAACAGAATGACAACACAAAGTGCTGACCCTGAGACGCTGGTTTCTGTGGGTAGCTCCAAATAGCCAGTAAATTCACACTCATATGATGAACTCTGCCTTAAGGTGGGATTGAAGGGAATGCTACAAAAGGGAAGTGTTATTGCAATTTTTATGGCAAAACTTTTTTTTAGCCAAACTGAATAAAATATTTATCTAGTAAAGACATATAGTTTAATTTTCTTCACCAGATGATATCAATAGTTCTTGAATCTTTCTCAATGGTATCCTAGAATTTAAGGACAACTTTTTTCCCTTTATTTAAAAAGTCTCTCATCTAATGCCTCTATACTTATTAAAGATATTCAACAACTGTTGATATCTCCATGTGAAGAAAACTAAACTTTATGTTTTACTGAGGCAATATTTGATTTTTTGTCACAAAAAAAGTTATGCTATTAAAAGTGCAAAAACGTTAAAACACATCATTCCTAGCGTACCCTACACTCCTTAAGGTGTAGTGTAAAGGGACACGAGAAAAGGCCAATGTGTGTTCAATTTTTATGGAAAACTATTTTTTTGCCAAAATAAATACAATTTTGCTCCAAATAGAAACATATAATTTAATTTTCTTATGTATATTTCATATCGGTATAGGCCTAAAGGGTAGTAAAACGTGGTGCTAAAACTAGAAAATAAAACTAATATAAACTCTTCTTTCGTCATCCATACCCCATTATTGTGATTAAAATGACCGTAGCTCGGATGGGTAGTAAGACGCAGCGTTCATAATACGTGAGTTGACCAGACCTAACTTAACCTAACGACTCCAGCTGATGTTGGTTCTCGCAATAAGGACAAGAGAGAGAGATGGTAGTTTTGGTTCGAGGAGGGGTTTGGAGGGCTAAGAGGGGGGAAAGGGAGCACAAGGAGTGGAAGTAGCAAGACTTCTTCTAGTCCATCAGACAAGTGAAACCTGCGAAGCGAAGTGGAGAGTGAATGTCTTCGCGTAGCAGCACTCTGGGTCGCCGCGCTTGCTGACGTTTGCTGAGGGGGGGTCCTTGGTTTGACGCTAGGCGCTGAGACATATCTCACGACAACAGATAAAGTGGACCAATTAGTTATTATTTTTTCCAGTTGTTTGTTCACGTGAATGTAAATGTGGCGGTGAATGTATCTTTTAACTGGCTTGGTATTCAAGGTAATAAAATATATATCGTATATCTTTCTCAATAAAATTAAATAAGACAAAGTGTAAAAAATAATGTAAGTACGAAACATATTTATTAGCATAATTCAAACGTGTGTGTAAAACTTTCGTGCCTTTGTGAAGACAAAACTTTAATAATCAAGAGAAGGAGTGTCTGGAAAGTGAAAAGATTGGACCAGGAGATTTCGTTCGCTGCAGCTATTTTCATTGGTAAGTGAAACTGGTGGGTCAGCAATGTCACTGTTTGTTAAAACTTTAGTAACTTACTACTGTGGCTTGTTAGCACTTTTATGAAAGTTTTAAAGGTTGAAGGATCTGTATTTTACAATAACATTTACCCGCGGCTTCGCTCGCATTAAACCATAATCATCAACACATTCAACAAATTCAAATGTTTGAAAAGAGCAGTGATTTATGTAAGTGTAAAGATGAAAAAAGAAACACTGACTCACCCCCCTATCTCTACCCCTACACACCCCAGCTCATATCACGTTCCGTCTTATGTACCCACAATACCAGCCGCGACGA
This sequence comes from Timema poppense, assembly GCA_902141375.1. Classification (NCBI taxonomy): domain Eukaryota; kingdom Metazoa; phylum Arthropoda; class Insecta; order Phasmatodea; family Timematidae; genus Timema; species Timema poppense. Next base: position 44,868 of record CABFOV010004484.1, on the reverse strand, counting down.
ATACTAACTTGTTACACCCGGTTTTTTCGACACTACTTCGCTCGCTGATGAGATAGCGTGATGGCATATAGGATATAGCTTACCATGGTTCTCTGAAAAATAAGGAGTTGGCCCTACAACAGAAGACGTTCCCGTCTCGATCCTATTAATAATTTTTGAGTTTACTGGAAACAAACAAATGAACAGGCAGACAGACAAACATTCTAAAAATAGATTACTTGGTGTTATTATTATACAACTCAGAAGGTGAGGAAACCACCCAAAATTTGAAAGGTTGTTCCTCTGTATGTATTTAATTATTTCAATTTTCTAATACAACTTACAGGAAAGGTTTTATTCTATTAGGTTAAGGAATTTCTAAAGGTTTTATTTTATTAGTTTAGGAAATGTTTAAAGGTTTTATTCTATTGGTTTAAGAAATGTTTGGGAGGATTCCTTTCACCCTTTTCCGACCATTACCTTTTATTAGCATCGCGTTTTACTATGCAATCGGGTTGTACGGTTATGTAATAATAATAACGTTGATGGGATAGGGATAGGGAATCTTTGATTTAAAGGGAATGTACCCACATTTTCCTAGAGAAAGATTGGGAAACTATTTATGTAAAATCATCCTTGTAGACCCAACCCTGATCTCCCTGTCATCGGAAGTCAAGTTTATTTCGAGTGGGTGACCTGGCGGTCTAGGGGTAAGGTGTCAGACTTCTATGCTGGCGGCCGGGGTTCAATCCTTGGTCCAGGCAAAGATTTATCTGATTACCAAACCCTTCCTTCACCTCTGACAAGACATCTTGTGAATGTGAGGAATGCCAGGCCTCCACCGTGGTTCGGATTCCACGTTAAACTGTAGGTCCTTCCTTTCATCTCACAATCACCCTACCATTACACATTAGCGTAAGTGCGTATAACCCGAACGGGTATTAAGACGCGGTGCTAATAATAATAATAATAATAATATTTCGAGAGAAATGCCTGATACCATGTGGCCACCTAAGTGACTTTCATTAATTTTTTAAAAAATATTATAATGTTTGGGGTGGCTCTTTGACCTAAAAAATTCAATCTTCAACCATAGTGAGAAATTTTCTTAAGCACTGCGTCTTACTACCCGTTCAGGCTATATGCATATTACTGTGCGTATAATCTTAAGCTAATGAGCTAGTAATTACGAAGGTTGAATTTAGAAAAGTGTAGGGGGCCTACAAGCATTTCTGTGGAGGTTGAGAGGAAAAATATTTAGGAAAAACTAAAGGGACTGAATTGTATCCACTCTTAATCGTCTCCATTCAGACATTTCTCAAATAAATATGGATAGATATTCATAAGGAAATAATTGAAAAATAAAAAAAATACTATTAATGCTTGGAACCCCGTATAAAAATTTTCTCTGGTGCATTGATACAGTCTAATTTATATAGGAAGGAGCTTTTTTTTAACAGTTAAAAAAGTTAACAAAACAATTCTCACATATGTATACGTGGAACCATATGATTATCAAATCTCGCTTTTGATAGATAATTAATATCTATACCAATAAAATAAAATGTTATCAATGTTGACTGCAAATTTAATTTTTTTTCAAGGTTTCTTCTTACCAGAATCTTGCTATACATAAAATTATAGCTGGTAATTTTAAGAGCATTCAACTAATATCAGATACGTAACACACGAACCTCACCACAGATTTAATTAACTTGTGCTTCAATCTTGTATGGTAGTGATTAAATATTACTCTAATTTAATTGAAATTCTTTCTACTCTTAATTTATATTCAAATCTTTTACAAAAATAACTTTAAATTCAACTTTATGTGACACTTTCGTTGTGAACTAGGAGCTATATTTCAATTTCGATTTCATTTTATTGATTGGTGATTAAATGAGCCAAAGTTCTTTACATAAACATTACAAAACAAAGAGAGATACATGGATACACAGATATACATAATTTTTGTATTTGGATTAGTAAAAGAAATACTTAAAATCTAAAATCAAACTAATGATAAATACAAAGTAAATAGAATGTTTTGACATTTCGGTGCCATAGAAGACAACGAATGTATCACATTTGAATGATTTTTTTTAAACCTAAAAATAATTGAAATTGAAATTAAGAGTATAGGGACCTGTAAAGGTCTGTAGACCTATACAAGATAATGAGGTGGAATTAAAATTTGTGTAGTACCGGTGTGGTTAGTTGAGCGGTAGCGTGCCTTATTATTATTCAACAGGTCAAAGCTCTGTAGAGGCCACCAGTATTTTTTATATTCTACATTGAGGTCTTCAATCATGTTTCTGTAAAAAAAAGTGTTTTTTTCTTTAAAACTCGCACTCCATCGTTTACAAAAAAAAAACAATCATAATAGGACTTTACATTTTGCATTCAGTGGCAAACCAAAGGGTAGGAGGGAGTTGGGCATTTGACCTCCCTAAGATCGTAAATATTTTAATTAAAGTTGAAATCAAATGAAGTAGAACCAAAATAATTATCCTTGAAGATATGTTGAATTTCTAGGCTACGTTTTTAAGTATTCAAAAGGTTGTACACAAAATCACCAATTGAGAAAAAGGTATCATGAATAATGGCTTAGATACATTAGATTCAAGGCTACTTACATCATTTAAATAAATGTTATAATTACTATAAAACTGTAATCATTCCAAGTAGATTTTAAAGGCATTTAATATTAATTAATTTTCTGGATCTCCAGTGGTTATAGGGCTGTACTCCCCTAACCCCCAAACCCACCCTCTCCCTCAAAATTTCTTCTGGACATAGACTTGATTGAATACCTACCCCAAAGTAAAATCCTGTGTCCATCACTGAATAAAATAAAGATATATTGACATATTTCAATACAAAGGCTATCTAATTACGTGATATAACGTGTAAGAATAAGTAAGGTGACTTAAAATAAATGCATCACCATAATACCACGTGAGGGTGGTAAAAGCCATTGTAGTGACAAGATTATAGCCCCGACCTCCCTGTTAGCGTTGACCAATAATAATGCGAGTCTTACGCATTAGACTGCTTGGCCCTCGCTTCGGTCACATACCTTTCTATTCTCAAATCAATATTGAATGTTATAACATAGAAACCACCTGTTCCAGTGGCCGCACGGTCTAGTACGTCACTCTCATGTTATACCGGCCTGATGAAGACGAAAAGATAGGGGCTAGAATCTTGGTCGGGTATACTGAGTGTGGTTTTCTCTAAATGATTTCTCACTCTCCTTCAACGAAAATGCAGGTATATTACCTCTAAAATGTTCCCTTCCACACCCCTATTCTATTACATTAATTATTATTTATGCATATAACCTGAACAGGTAGTAAGATGCCGTAATAAAATAATATATATTAATATATTTAGCACCGCGTCTTACTACCCGTTCGGGTTATACGCTTTAAGTACTAATTAAGCTAATGTATTAGGAAGGTTGAATTAGAGGAAGTGAACCCGCATTTGCGTGGACGGAGAGTGGAAAGCCATTTAGGGAAAACCACCCCCAGTTCACCCGACCGAGATTCGAACCTCGATCTCCCCGTCCTCCGTAGTCGAGCTCAACACGACAAGCACGTTAGCCAACTACGCCACCGAGGCGGGTAATATTTGCAATACCTTATTTAAGCTTAGATATTTCTTTGTTAATATTTATTTTTTAATATTGCAAGATAGCCAATAAGTTTTGAAAAACGCTATTACTTTAGCTCTCGGTTGTTTAATCTGACACCATCTGTCGACGGTGCGAGCTTTAGAACACATCCCAAATCTAGATATAACAGCTGTCTTCTTCGTCCGAGAGTATTTTTCAACCAGTGGGCTGATTTCGAAAGAGCGCTGTTGTAACAATTATTTATTAGAGCAGGAAACAAGACTAGCGGAACCAAGCAAGCTCTTTGCGTTTAATAATTTTCATTTTCTATAATGATTTATCGCTTACTCATCTCTTTCTTATCCAACATGCGATTTACTAAACGCATATTTTTGTGTACGATATCTTACTAGGCTACCCGTTCGGGTTATATGCATAATGTAATAACTACGCTAATATGTTAAGGATGAACCAGGTTGAATTTAAAGGCAGTGTATCAGCATTTGCCTGAAGAGATAGTGGAAAACCCTTTAGGGAAATAATACCTCAGTACACCCGACTGGGATTCCGACCCTAATCTCCTTTGGATCGGCAGTTCAATCTATTGTGATAGTAACGCGTTAGACCACGTGGCCCCCGAAATGGGTGAAACGCATATATACAGCTTATTAATGCTTTCATTCATACCTAGATAAAATAATCCAACATGAGTTACACCATGGTTGCGACAACAAACGTAAAGCCCGTATGATTGGCCAGAATGGTTTTGCTCCCCTACCAAAGGAACCAGAAACAACTTTTATTGTAATGTGGTTTTACATTCTCTCTTCAGAGCCAATTCAACGATTGACTCAACGATAAACTATTGTATGATTTTGGTAGGGATAGCAGTAAAATCTAGTAACTAAAGTTACTAAAACGATTTTAATTTATTTATACGTCAAACCATGTGATCTGCAGCGTTCACATTTGATAGATGTTATCAATATCTATAAATTAACACAAATAAGAAAGTAAATTGCTACCAATGTTGAACTCAAGGAAATGTAAGAATTTTCTTTACGGTTCTTCCAACCAAAATCAGGGTATATATAGATACATGACTACGCTCGAACCAAAAATGGCATTGAAATACGGTATTTATGAACATCTTCATTTAACAAGAGCGGTAATGGTGTCAGTTTCGTTTTAAATTAACTATTATTATAATTTAATTTATGTTTTGTAATCCTTAATATGTGGTAAAACAATTTTACTGGTCTCTGTTGTTTTCTAAAGTAGAATACAGATGGTCTCACCACTAAGTGGGTCCTGGTTATAGCTGTATTATCTACCTAAATTAGGATTTACTTGTGGGGTTAAACGATCTCTTAATACGTAGTAAACACGCTTCAGTGACCAAATGGTCTAAGGCATCATTCTCTTGGAAGGATAGCCTGCTGAAGATGGCGAGATCGGATTCGAATCCCAATCAGATCAATTGAAGGGTTTTTTCCCTACAATGGTTTCCCACTCTATTCCCACGCAAATGTTGGTTAATTAACTCTAAAATGCTTCCTCCCTCATCCCTATCCTATTAGAATAATTATGATATACTGTATGCGTATAACCTGGACAGTAAGACGTGGTGACGTATAAAAGAAGACGTATGAATTTAAATATATTTTCTTAAAATTTACACTTATTCTCCTGCCAGCTTTAAGTTAGATTGCTCTAATCACCAAACATTACTTTTTTATTTGAGGTATCAGTCGTGCACTTTCTGAACCGACTGATTATATCAGCAAAAGAGAATTTCTATGAGAGAGAGCGAAAGAGTCTATCAATTTTGCCGGTAAAGTTATTTTCACATAACTTCCAGGTTTCTTTTACATGCCACAATCGACATGGGACCGACGACTTTTACTTCCTCTCCAAAGGAAGTTGTGCTAAGGATTTTTATCACTCAAGAAAAATCCGTCGACCCCGGCTGGGAATAAACACACGGTCAGCGGATCGCGAGGCCCAGCAACTTTACCCCAAGACCACAGAGGTCGACCTGAATATCGCCTCTAAAGCATATGACATTGTAAAAAAAACAAGACGGCCATAACTTTCCCTGCTGATATTAAACTGAGAGATGAGATTCAAGGCCGCCTCGTCTGTTCTGTGGGTATGACCTTAATTGGAAATTGATACAGGATGATGCTAGCCAGTAAGAGTAGCTATTCTCTCTCTCTAGACTTTTCTCTCTCTGACACACACACACACGCAGGTGTAGTAGAGACATCCATGGAAAGTTAACACATACACACATGCCCACCGCACTTGTCTGAAAGTTTCCTGTCATATCAGTCCTGATTCATCCCTCTTCTCGGTCATTGTTTGACCTTGAGCAGACGGCGGATACAAACGCTGTGTTAGAGGAAGTCAGTCCTTGTTTCTTTTCCAGTTAATAAATAAAACAACAACAAACACGAACAAAGTCGAGATGGTCGACCTACCACATTGACCTCAAAATAATAACCACAATGGAAAACAAAACAATAGCCACGTGTTATAACTTTAGTCATCACATTTTAAACAAGAGTTTTTTTAGTACCGTGTCTTACTACCCATTCGTGTTATACCCTTGTGTACTAATTACGCTAGTGTATTAAGGATGAGTAAGGTTGAATTATAAGAGGTGTTCCTGAATTTGAGTGAAGGGAGATTGGAAAACTATTTTGGGAAAAAAAACTCAGTACACCCGACCGGGTATCAAATCTCAATCTCCCCGTCATTGACAGTTTATTTTGATAGACTGACGCCTCAGACCATGCGGCCAACAAAGAGGGTAACACAAGAGTTTGTCTCTTTTTCACTGCACTTAACTACACAATCAGGCTATTTATTGGTGAAGGGATGAAAAAGGTATGATTAAAAATAAATGTACCCTAAATAAACCACCCATAATAGGGCTTACACCAGGCCAGGGTTCGAACCCCAACCTCTCATTCACCAGTTTGACGTTTAGTCCACGTGCCTAATAATGCGGTTACAATGCATACAAACGGTTTGTTACGATTACTAAAATAAAGTTAGTAATTTTTTTCTTCCATCGCGTCTTACTATTCGTAATTTAAATTACATAAAGGAAGACTTAAAGATGAATAATTTATAATTTAGAGGAAATTAAGTCTAATTTTATTGAAGGGAGAGGTGAAATCCATTTATATAAAAATAAGTATCTGTAGGGATTTGAGCCTTGGTTTCTCCATCCCTGGCTAACTAGACCAGCCTGACGTTTACTCCCCGTTGCCATCGATGTGGTTTTACATATATTTATATAAAATAAACCCGCTCTGGTGGTTGAATGGTGGAAAGCGTCACTCTCTCAAAAAAACCAAACTGCCGATGATGGGGAGATCGAGGTTAAAATACAGGCCAGGTGCACTGAGTTTTTTCCCCCCGAAATTGCTTTCTACGCTCTCTACATACAAATGCGAATACACTTCCTCTAAATCAAATCATTCTCCTCCCTAAGCCATCAGCAAAATTAGTTAATTTAATATTTGTTAAACTCGAACGGGTAGTGAGATGCGGTGACAATATATGTTTACATATAGTATATATTATGTATAATTGTGTATATATATACATATATATTCGAATATATACGTATGTATATATATATATTAATTATCATATATATTAATAACAATAATAATACATTTGGATCAATCACATTTACAAACGTGTATACTGGCACTCACTGTCATTGCATAATACATTCCATGGTCATGCATGGAAGTTGCTAAACGAGTTCAGAAAAACAACTTGGCACATTAAACAATTGGAAAGTTCTCGCCACAACATAAATTAATCAACCGTTCCCAGTAAATAATAAGTGCATGTGTAAGTGTTGATATGTGTTTGGATTACTAGTACGATACTAGTACGAAAGCGCAATCTTATGATGATATAAATCAGAGAAACCATGCATGGTTTCCGTTTTTATTGATTCCGATTTTTTAAATTTTAATCAATTTTTCAAATCTCAATCCGTAATCCTCAACGTTTACAATCCAAAACTTTTTCCGTGCAACTAACTTCCTATTATTATTAATAATAATAATAATAATAATAATAATTGCGTGTCGTGGATATACATGTGTGTATGTATATATAGCCCAGTTTGTGTAAATATTAGCCGGTACTTATACTCCATTCACGGTAGGAATTACTCTCTGAAAGGTCTTTTTTCCTACCAATATCCTACTATATAATCGATTTTTGGTAGGGAAAAAGGCCTTTCAGAAAACAATTCCTACGCTGAACAGATTTTACGTACCTTTGCCCAAGGAACGCCCGAATGTACTAATCGCACATCCTTATTATGGAGGTTCTTTCCATGTCCCAATGAGGTGAGAGGATGACAGTGAATATGACAGATGTAGATCTAATTAATATCTTAATCTAACATAAGCCTAATTAAACAAACCCTGGTGACCATAGGAATTATTTCCCTTTCAAGAAAAAAAAATCTTCCAGTTTCAGTCGGTAGTTGAACCCTCTGGGTCAGCAGCTAAGGGCTCTGACCACTACACCCTAAAACTGGGGTCACTATTAAAATAATTGATTTATATACCATACCATAATGTGGTTGAGAAAAGTCTAAAAAGTGTGGATGGTCAAAAAAAAAATAGAGTCAAAATAGTAATCTTTTATATGCGTAAGATTATTAGAATTCAAAGGTTATATTGATTATTTTGACACTTTACCGGTAATAAAGTGAAAGAATAAAAGATTTAATAATGATCGCAATGAAAAGACTATCCATATCTGAATGTCACAATTTTTATTCAATTCCATGACTTTCATTTACTTGGATTTGAGAGCTAATAGTCGAGGTATCGATAATCATGATATTATATCAACTCTCGACTATTTTAATACCATTAGAATTGAAGCTATTGAGTAATTGAGTTTGAAACCTTTAGTAAATGTAACCTATAAATGGTTAGGCCTTTCTCCTGTAGTTATACATCCTTTATTATTAGTTCTACATTTATTATACATAAGGTTTTGTAAACATTTGCTAGACTACAAGCCATATTTTAACGGTCTAAATTATTTAGCAAAATTTATATAAAACTGAGGTTAATAGGCGAAGGGTTTTGTTGAGCTGACCACATACCACCTTCTATCTGCAGAAGTTGGCTTTATCTTCGCCAACAGACGGCGGTCAATTTGTTTCTATTGCGGGATAACGCCTTTGAGTTTTTATCATTTTACAGCCAAATAAATAAGCATATAATTTGTGTATTTTAAAATCAAAATTGAAAGTCAAAGTGTATCTAAATTAATAAGATTAATTAAAACACGTTTAAAACGTCATACAAATTTTCTACTCCCACGTTTTATTAATGTGTGTGTAATATTCAAGTCCGTAATAATCATGATTAAGTATAACTTACTGAAGACATAATCAAAACTTACAAATTAATATGTTAGGAATTAAACTTTAAGAGATCTGAAAATTAAAAATAACAAACAGTATAACCATTTAATTAGTTAAAATAAAATTCGTAAATTTGGAAAATATATTTGCAGGCCGCAAAAACTCGTTTGGTGGGTCATGGGATTAAGAACCTTGTTTATAATTATGATGGGCTCCTGCAGAAATATATTTCTGTCATTGATAAGTACAAGCAGAAATCTCTGTCCCACAAAAATAGTGATTGGACCTGTATTTTTTTAATATTTCGCGTAGTATTTCTTGGTTGGACCAACCATAACTTCAGCTAGCAAATATAAGGGTACATGATTAAGAGGGTAAATCTTAGGATATTGCACCAGTGTTTCCCAAAATTTAGTACGCATACCCCCAAGTGGCACGTGTAGGATTTCAGAGAACACAAGACGTAATATATTTGTTAATAATATTCTGATAAAAAATAAATAAACCTGGTTTCTATATGACGTAATGGATTTTATTCTGTCTTTCTCTCTATCACGGCTTTGTTTAGCTTACCACTGAGTCTTTATTATAATGTGAAACGACCATTCATACTTGACAAGAAAGCAGGTCATTATTTCCTTCTTTTTTTAAAATAAGAAGAGCTGGAAGGATAACGAAGATTAGGCTATGATCCGGAAAAGAGCACGTGACTGTTGAAAGTTTGGGAAACACTGTACTAAACCCATACTCGCCTGAGGAAAGAGGAAGGAAACTTACTAACGGATGGTAAGGATGGTAAGGATGGTAGAAATGAAGAGTCAGCCTCCCGAGGGAAGATACCTCAGCAGTGGCGTCGTTAGAATTCAAACTTTTGTAGACGGGGGAGGGGGGGACACTTCAATAAAAAAAAAAATATTTTAAAACTTAATTCTTCATTTTACCACACACTACTTGTAGCAAACACACTATGGTTTTATATTTGAACAGTATATATAGTTTAATTTTAATATAAAGAACTCTCCCTATGTGATAGCAAGAGATTTACTATATCTACTTTCCCGTATTCATACGTCAAGTCATGAGCTGTCACTTGATTTAATAACACTAATTGCATTATATAACTAAGTAAAAGTTTATCAATTTTGCTTGCAAAATAAGTTTGTATTTTTTAAAGTATGTTTTTACTAAAATCCTGTGTATAAGAACGAGGAAGGTAAAATTTAAAGGAAGCGTTAAAGCATTTGCTTGACTAGAGAGAGAGGAAACTGATTTAAGAAACTAGGCTTCAGCACACCCATATGGGATTAAAACCTTGACCTCTACAGTCATTGCATTACCTCCTCTCTATTCAATTGACATAGTTAAATTGGTATAGCCTAGATAAATGAGTGGTTGGAAGTGTATCTAAATGAAGAATATATAAAGTTTGACGTCTTGTACCGCTCAACCACTGCTGCTGATAATAAAATTGATAGAACTCACACTTAACGTACAATTCGTTTAACCTGAGAGATGTCAAACTTACCTTGACGGAAGTTGGAGTGGAGTGGAGTGTTGGCAGGGTACGCAAAGCTTGTCAAAACTGCACCAATTATGTGTGTGTGTGTGTGTGTGTGTGTGTGTGTGTGTGTGTGTGTGTGTGTGTGTGTGTGTGTGTGTGTGTCCCTCACCCCACCTTCATCCTCATTTGAGCAATCTTACATAGGATCTGTTCTAAACATATCGTATGGGACTGTATTTACATGTATACTTTGCCAATGTGTGTTAGGTACAGGTACAGGTACAGGCCAAGCAAGCTCTGCTTAGTCTGGCAACGAGCCACTTCACGCCAATGTTTGATGGCTTACACCAGCATTTTTCAATATGTGCTCCGTATAGCCCTAGGACTCCGCCATAAATATATTAGGCTCCATGAGAGGGTGTTAGAAGCTTATTTATTCGCTTTTCACACTAAAATAAAATCAGTAATAAGGATGGCCACATTTTTCAAATCAGAATAAAAGACATATGTCAAAGGCGGAGCTGGAGCATGTGATGTTTTCCGTTTGTTTGATACGTTTATTCTTGTGGGATTTAACTTACACTATTAAACGTTCATAATATTAGTGTATACATTTGATGAGAGCTATAAAGTGTAATTTTTCTGGCTCCTTTGGTCTGAAAGTTTTGAGAAGCCTTGGGTTATACAATGGTGTAACTTATAAAATGGGACCTTACTGTAATCATTCAAGGTAAGACTGCTACCATTCAAGGTAATTTAAATATAATATACATTCTTTTACCCTCATATGTATCAGTTCTTACCTTGACCTAATTAATACAGCATACCTCTATTTTATGAGCTTCACCATAAGGTAGCCCACTAAGGTACGCTTGCTACCTTTCAGTGCTCATACTATAGTTTTATGTCCGTTTCAAGCAAATCAAAATTAAACTCCATATATTCTGAAAGGTAACAGTAGTTCCTTGATGGATATGCTATGACCCAATCTTATAAGCTAGGACAAAGTGGAAATGTGCAAGTTAAGATTTATTCCTTACAGGGTAAACGAAAGGCACGTGTTTTTCAAATAACTCGACGAATCATATGTAAGGCGTGTATAAATAACTGGTCTAGACACACCCTTCAATGTAACTGCACCGACATTTGCCTTGACATATGTATAACATCCATTAGTTCAACAGTTACCATGAAGAAATGCAGGCCTAAGATCGCTCGATATAGACGCCCCAGGTTTTCTTCTGGTCATGGTACCTTGCGATGAAAGCTAGTCGCGACAGTCATATGGTTGAGAAATGGGTCGACTGGCTCAGAGCAACACGTCAGTGGACTGTGGCCGGATTAGGCAACACTTCAAGTTACTCTTGAGTTGTTTGTAAAACTACGTGGTGTATGTCCCCGGGGCTTAGTGGCTCAAGTGGTTGACGACTAGTCTAGGAGATCTTTGTTCGACTCCGGGTGATACTGAGGAAGATATTTAATATTTTTATACGTGTTCATCCTGTTATCTCACTGATATATTTTAGCACCACATCCTACCACAATTTGGTTTATTTGCATATTTACTAACTATGATAATGTATTATATACTAAGAAGGCTAAATTTTGAGGAAGTGTACCAGCATTTGCATGTAAATGGAGTGGAAACCCATTCAGAGGCTACAATGTACCTTATTGGAACTCAATGATCAATGGCTCAAATTTATTACGAGAGTGATGCCTTAAACCATATGGGCACCGTAGTGGGTCAGTAACTATTGATTTACATTCTGCGCCTTGTTAGCCGTCACAGCTATTCGTATATTTTTATTGATGGGGTAAGAATAAGTAAGATATAATTTAGAAAGAAATGTACATGCATTTGGGGTGGAGGAATGGCTTAAGTCCCTTACGTAAATCCCCCTCAATGTACTCACCCAATATTAGAGACCATACCTCCTCATCACAGGTAAACCATGATTAATCAGACTGACGACTTTGTCTACGTACCCACCATTACGGGTTGCTATACAACTAGAAAATATGTAGCTGCCAAGTCTGGGTGTGTAATGTAAGACGCACTGTCCGAGGTTTAGGAAAGCTTGTGAACCGTCCTCTGATATTTATGAGCTTAGAAAGTGCACGTTAATAGCCCCACATTTGTAATGACCATTACTTATTGCCATTCGGGTGTCTATCAATGACTTAATTTGTTCAATTCTAAGATAATTACAGCAACAAATAACCACCAATTTATCTCTTAATTAAAATAAACGTATTTTACAAAGTGGAACACTTTAAGCCCTGTTGGGAATTGAACTGAAGGCCTTTATGTAAATATGCTGACAAATTACCATCCAAATGAAATTATGTATCATACAATAAGAGTATGTATATTGGGTACTTTTATTATCCAACCAAAGGAAACAGGATGAGGAGGACGCTGTTAGTGTTATGTACCACCATTCTCTTGAATAAGACGGGAAGCCAGATTTGGGAGAAAAAAAACTCGTTGAACAAGTATCTGATTTTATTCTTGGCCTCACAGATCAAATTCTGCCATTTGGTCTAACATACAATTTAAATTACAAAATAATGGGCGGCTAAACCGAAGTTCACGGGGTTTAATACGTCAGTCTGTTAATGGGGGAGGTTCAGTTTCGAATCACAGTTTGATGTATTATGAGCGGTTTTCCAAGTCTTTTGTTTTTCTTGTATTTCCTATTCACGCTAGAGTGGATGTACTTCCTGCAAATTTTAAATTCCTCATCACTGCCCAATCAACGGATAAACAGGATGGGAAGTTAAACGCGCATTACAAAATTTTGAATGGTGTTGGTAGTTGTTTTTAATGTATTTGTTTTGCTATTTGATTTAGTAGCCGTGGTGGCATTCCCATTTGAGAAATTAAAATGAGAGAGTGAAAATACAAGTAAATTCCATGATATTCTACTAAAGAGTTATCAAATCTTAACCTATATTCCTGGCCATGTCAAACTTGTGGTCCGAAGACCTTAAGACGAACCAACATATAGGTCCGTATGCACGGACGATGCTGAGCACGGCCAGAGTACAGGCTGAGCACTAGCAGAGCATGAGGCCTGTCGTGGAAACAGCTGTCTCGATCATCTGTCTATTGCGCGCAGCGCCATGTTGTGGACATATCCTCTGAGCACGGCCAGAGTACAGGCTGAGCACTAGCAGAGCATGAGGCCTGTCGTGAAAACAGCTGTCTCGATCATCTGTCTATGCGCGCAGCGCCATGTTGTGGACATATCCTCTGAGCACGGCCAGAGTATAGCCTGAGCCAGGCCGGGACCAGGCTCTGGCGAGACTCAAGATATTTGCGTCATAGATCGTACTAGCACGAGGCTCATACTCTGCCTGTACTCTGGCCGTGCTCAGCATCGTCCTTGCATACGGGCCATAATGTTCTTCTTTTGATAAACTTGGTAGAAGATTAGAATTTGGGATTGTGATATTTGGTGCTTAGGCACCTTACGTGTAAGGTTGCTTTTCCTAATATATACAATTTATTGTAGAGATAGATTCCAAAAGCTTATTTTAATTTGCACATCATATATGTGCAATGTTTTACAGCACGAACAGTACGTATGCTAACAGTAATTTATTAGTTAAAAAGTAGCCGAAATGTTTACGGTTTACAGATACATATTCATCAACAATTATGAAAGTAGCTTTGGCACATAATTTAAAAATTATGTGTGATCGGGTGACACAATCACATTCAATTTCTCATAGAGTATTATAGTTTGGAACAAAAGTTTCAAAAATCGGTCATCAATAAACTATCATTGAATTAATTTTCTTTTTAATAAAAAAAACAAGCATATTGTAATGATATTTATCACTTAAAACATTCCCAGATACCCATTTTGAAAAGAAAATATTTAAATTATACTTGAAAAGTTTTTCATTTAAAAAATTAGTAAATTACCCTTAATGTTAGAGCTCAAATTAAAGTCAAAATTTCTTCTTAGTGTATGATCAAGTGTATCTAAAACTCAAGTCTGAGCGAAATAAAGTAAAAATGGAGTACTTATTGTGCGCGTCCTTAACTCAGTGATTTTATCAGTAATTGACTTACAAAACTAGCTTAACTTCAGAACAGAGCCAACACAAAATCGTCATAGCATTACTGTAAGGGGAAAACCCCAATTTCATCAACAATGGCCGTGCCGGAAATCTAATGCGGGACTTTTAGTTTCGTAGTCAGACATGCTAACGACGGAACTAAGGAGATGGGTGATATTAGTGAGCAAGTCACGACCATAAAATGTTGGCAGAGCATACCTAAATCTAATCAGGAAATCAAGAGGCGTGTAAATATAAACAGTTTTCTCCAACTGTCTTGGGAATATATTATCCGTGAGTTTCATTTGTTGTCGACCTCGGTGGTCTTGGGGTAAAGTGCTTGCCTTAGAACCCGATGATAGAGTGTTCAAACCCAGTTGGAGTTGACAGATTTATATCTAGCGATGAAAACCCGTGGCACGGCTTCCTTCAGAGGGGATTTAAAGTCGTTGTTCTTATGTAAAAGAACCTTACAAGGTATGAGAAAAAAAAAATCCTGGCAAAATTAGTAGGTACTTTCGCTCTTGTTTATAGAAATTCTCGTGTACTGATATAACCAGCCGGTTTGTAAAATGCACGTTAAATTCTTCAAATAAATGAGGGGAGGAGGTATTTTCGGAGCATTATCGTTCCGTACATGTACACAAACAACATTACTATAGTAGGATTTTGGTTTGAAGACACTTATAGAAAATACCAACTTATTTTTGTACGGTCCACATTGACGACATATTATAAAATTGATAGTTTATAGGATTGATACTATCTATCAAATGTAGCGTGACCGCTGCAGATCACATGAATTTACGCATCTGATAAATTATTTAATAGCTTTTGTGACCGAAAAAAAATAAGTTTTTTCCTAATTGAAACAGACTGTGTGTATCAACTAGCGCCATTGTGTTAAAAGCATCTTTAAATTATTTTTAAGCTTAGGCTAGTAAGTTTAGCTTCTTCACCTTAAATCAACAACCCGAAGGTTGGTTTGATGTGATGTCTATCCAACCAGAGGTAAGCATACACTCAGTACTGGTTAGTGCTGCCTGCACCATCTGGTAAAGATCCCATGCACTAGGGAAGTTTATAAAGTGTGGTAGTTCCCCGTTGCTTTCCAAGCTGGATTTTTATGAGCGAGATTGGAAGAGCCTACCAGATTTTCCGGAAAAGATATTTTCACATATTTTCCAGTTATTTTACATACTACAATTTACATTGGACCGACAGATTTATTTCTTCTCCGAAAGAAGTTGTGCTACGGATTTTTATTGCTCAAGAAAAATCCGTCGAACTCAGCTGGGTTTGAACCCATAAGAATCGGGTCCTTAGGCGAGTACTGTACCCCAAAACCACCGAGGTCGAAAAGTTGATCTTAGTGAAATACAAACAATCAAATTTTACAATAACCACAGTTCAAGGGGACCTTAGATCGACTTCAGGTGGTGCTAACAACGTATGAACTCTCTGTAAACAGGTCCGTCTGAACTTCTGTTTAGTGAATATTCAAGTGACATGGTGTGTGTATGTAGTAGTAGTAGTAGCAGTAGTAGAAGACGTATTACCCTTCATTAAGCTAATTAGTAAGTCACGTTCTAATATAATCTGTGTGTTTATTAAGTCAAGCTAAATTCCCAAATTAAAGCAATCAAAATATTTGAATCTGACAAGGATTCAAACCTGCCATTCTAAACTAAGTAGGTAGAATATTAATGAAAGTGTAGTATAGCCTTTGCTTAGAAAGAGCATGCCCGACACCGTAACTCAGTCGGCAGATCGCCTTTCTACCGGTTTAGAAGTGCCTGGTTTGATTTCCGGGCTGTTGGAAAAGTTTGGCATTGGTAAAATTGATGGGTGTGCGAGCTAAGGTCAGTATTTTTTTTATAATTTTTCTATTTAAAAAATGTGTACGTAAACAAAATACACATTTCTTTCAGTGTATGTATATATATATATATATATATATATATATATATAACTTAGTGTATTTTTTTTTAGCGTATGCCACTAGTATTGGTCGACTAGACATTCCTGATTTTCTAATAGCAGTGGCGGATATGTGACCGTCCTCTGAGGTTGGGACACCACGTAGGTGCGGTCACTTCGGCCCACTGACATGATGTGATGGTAATAATAATGTAGCGCTAGCGGAAGTCTTAAACCTAGCCTAATCCTAACTAACTACACCATGGCAACCATTATAACAAATTCCCTTCGAAAAAAAAACGAATGGTACCACCAGGAATTGAACCAGAAATCTCTAAATTAGTAGCCAGGAATGCTGACCATTATGCCAAGATAGGGTGCATTTACTTTAATTATATACACTAAGTAATAAAAAGAATATTTAGTATTTATCATGGACATGATGGAATTTGAACAGAACCATTTTAAAATAAAGTTAAAAAGTCATGTTCAATTTCTATGATGGCCGTGAAAAAAAATATTTACATTATTTGCTGAAGAAAATTGAAATAAACGTATTTACTAAAACAATATTTTTTTATTTAATTTAGCCAAAAAAATATTCTTTGGCTATAAAAACTGCAAAAATACTGAGATTTTCTCGCGCTACTTTCCATTCCACCTTATTTGACAATCAGAGTACTAGATGTTGCTGTTCTGGAGGTAAATTAGTTTGTAAGCAGTGGTGGCTTGTAGCTAAAATTAGTGGGGGTGCTGCTCCAGAAATTG
>CABFOV010004484.1:11178-25589 GCA_902141375.1 Timema poppense | reverse complement strand
CAGTTGCAATCTTCTGATGTGTATAAACCGAAAGTGCCACGGAACATAATCTAGTTGTGTATTGATGTCGTGTTGCCCAGGGTCATGCCTAGTAACGGTATTTCCAACGTCGTTTGGCCACACACACACACACACACAGTTTCCTAGTCTGTCGGAATTTATAAATGGAAAGTGTGTTCTTTCGAATTGACCTTGTGCAAGATGGAGGTGTTTTCAGTGCAGGGTTGGGCTTGAGTCGCTGTTGATACACTCACAGACCTTGGACGATCACAGATTAATTTCGGAGAATATATAATGGCTCAACCTGAGGTTTCTCTACAGTTTTATGTTTGTTTGCTAGCTGCGGGAGAACCAATTATCTTAATAAGGGAATCAAGTTTAGCAGGTACTTGCTGAACCAAATTATCATATAGTCCTACACACACAACTTACAAACTAACTTAACTCTGGAATAGATACAAAACCCAGTCCTCTTGTTGTCAATTCATCACTATGAAAGAGAAAACAATAATTCAGAATATATTTTAAGCTGTTATAAGAATCAAACATAGGACCTTTATCTAAGTTTGAATACGTTCTACCTTCTGAAATGAAGTGTCTAAGACGGTAGATAAGCTGAATTATACTGAAAACTTTAGTGGAATGGTGAAACACACTGTTCGAAAATATAATGCTATGTGAAGTCGTTTACAGATTAACTCCACTCAAAACAGATTAAAGTATATTAGTCAACCTTTCTTGTAACCTGCTTCAGTGGCTGAATGGTCCAAGGCGTCACTCTTTAGTTATACTGACCTGCTAACGACGGGTATATCGGGGTTCAAATCCCGGTCAGATTTACTGAAGATGTTTTTTTTACTAATTGGTTTCTCACTCCCCTTCCAAACGAATGTGGGAAGAATACCTTTAAAATACTTCCGCCCTCATCCCTACCTTATCAGAGCAATCATCACAATGCGTATAACCTGAACAGGCAGTAAGACACGATGATTAAAAATAAACCTTTCTTGTAGTTTTCATGACTAAAATTTCGAGCCAGAGTGATTACCATTCTTTTTACCTATATATTCTATGTTTAATGGATGGTAAAGGATAGTTTTAGTAAATTACACCTGCATCACTTAGAGAGACATTAAAAAATTACATTCTAGGGAAAAAACACCTTCAACGCATACATCTGGGGATCAATGTTTATAGACTTCCTCCCCATCGGTAGTTTATGCATGTGCCAAAGAAAAAACTGCTCGTTGTCTATACCTGCGATGATGTCTCCAGGCGACAATATACCAAATTATCGTATTCCATTAAAGCTATTGATCATTGTTATTTAGTATAGAAAATACCACTAAAAAAAAGATAACTTTATTAAAACGTTCACACTGGGTAAGCACACTAGCATTATATAACAAGACGAGAGGTTAGCCCACCGTACTATGATTCGCAAGGCTAACTGATAGTCAAGACTTCCTAAAATGGCGTTGATTTATTTAATACGATGGAATTTAACATTCCTTATTCTGATAAATGCATTTTTCCGTTGATACTATTCATTCTTCTTAATATGTTCCCTTAATTAATTTTTCTATCACACCTCATTAGCAATTCAGGCTACAGAAATACACACTTCTATTATTTACATTGATGTTGTAGTTGTGATTATGTAAGAATATATATATATATATATATATATATATATATATATAGAAAATGAACTAGCACTTGCGTTTAAAGAGAAAGAGGGAGGGGGAAACAGTTTGAGAAAAACACCCTCATTTTATTTGACCAGGTCTTGAACCCTACACATCTTCATCAATATGCCTTATACCAAACGACCACTGAAGCGGATATTCCTTCAAAATAGTTAAGGCGGCTGTTGGCTATCACCGGCATGATTCGGATTGTTACTTCAGAGTGGCTATTTCGAGTTAACATCTGTTCCTTTCTAGCCGCGCAACAGACAAGCCGTATATGTGCCCGTCACGTCCTCATATGTGTCAAAGGATCCCACTGCATGCAGTTCCTCATATGAAATTTCCCTGTTCCGCATCTGAAAGGGAAACAATGAAATATTGTCCGGCATAGCGATAATATCGGATGTGACAGCCAAGGACTATATCAATGTAGAAATGAGGAAGAATCAAAGGATGTGTTGACCGGTTGAATAACATATGCTAATATATAATCCAATTTTAATTATGAAAAACCTTAACTGACAAATAGTAAAATTACAAGATATACTACACGTTCACGAATTCATAAGTCATGTCATGTTATCTGCAGCTGTCAATTTTGATAAACATTATCAATACCTATAAAATAACGCTAATAACATATTAAAATGTCATCATTTTTGGCCGCAAAATAAAATGGATTTTCTAAAAGGCTCTTTCTTCCAAAACTCTAATTTACGTAGCATTTCTAAAAATAGTTTGTTCCATGAAATAGTTTAAATTGTTATACATTTATTCAAGTGTTGAATAACCCAAACGGGTAGTAATATACGGTACTTAAAAAAATCAGAATAGTTATGTCTAATAGTGAAGAAAATTTGAGATTTAGTGTAAAAATTCCAGTTTTAAAATTTAAAATTAATAGCTCTATTTTATATGTTTGGATACAATATTTTCCGAATTATTATGCTGACTGTTAGTGAATTCTCTAATCATAATGTTAGAAAAAACCAAACAACTTAATCTTAGATAGTCCAACAATTCATTACGTTGCTAAATGTGGATTTACATTCTTTGAACGAAATCAAATTTGAGAGGGTAACATAATCAGATCAATTTGGAAAGGTTAAACTGTAATGATTATAATGTTTTCTTATATTAGAATTAGAGATTAAGTATTTTTAGATCAAATTAGTTTTGTATTGAGAAAATCTAGATTAAACTTATTTTTAGTGTTTAATAGGTATTTATATAAACAAGGCATTCGGAAACTCAACGCCTAAACTGCACATATAATTTGTTTGAGCAAAAAGTAATACAAAATCCCTTACATCCGACAAACTATGCTAATACCATTAAATTATGTTCAAAGTTTCAGTGGATTGCGCCGGGAGAGCAAAGCTGTGAAAGCATACGTGCACAACAAGGTGCATTGGAGTTGGGCACGTGCCACTGTATATGTAATAATGGCAAACACTTGCTGTGATGTAGGACCGTTAATGATGGCCCCCAAAACGTATTCCCATTTCTAGATGGACCGGTGTGTTGTTTATTATTAACTGTGTTAAGATCTGCTTCCGTGATCCAAGATGTCGAAGTGTGCATTGCTGCAAGCCTAACTCGTATGCAACCTGTTATTCATGCATGCTTGCACAGCTTTACTCTCCCGGCGCTGTATCCTGAAAGTTTGAACAACAATTTAATGATATTAGCATAGGTTTCCCGGATGTAAGTGTATGGGGATTTTGTATTACTTGTGGTTCAAACAAACTATATGTGCAGTTTGGGCGATGAATTTATGAACATTCTCTACAGTCTAAACTTGTAAATGTGGGGAATGCCAGGCCTCCACCGTGGTTCGGATTCCACGTTAAACTGTAGGTCCTCCATTTCATCTCACATCACAATCGCCCTACCATTACACATTAGTGTAAGTGCGTATAACCCGAACGGGTAGTAAGACGCGGTGCTAATAATAATAATACAGTCTAAACACTGGCTTATATCAGAACAAAACTTATCACCTAATTTCACCTAGGATAAAATTGTTTATTCATAACGGCAGTTGCCACACCAGGAAATATATATTTTTTATTAGAGGACAAACCCTTGTATAAATTCTAAAATTATATTGAATCATACTCGGCTAGACGTGTAATTTATACTAAATATACATTAATACACAAACATTCAATTGAAGATCTTGAATGATAATTCATTTCTTACTAAATAAATTCAAGATTACGAAAATATGTTAGCACACTTAGGAAGGAATTTACCAATCTTAGGTATATAATGTTATAATCCGGTTTAAGATCAAATAAAATGATATTAAACTTGTTTCACTTTTAGCCAGAACATCAAACTTGTTTTTAAGGTATAGTAAGATTTTGGTAAGAAGTAGCTTTTAGAAAATGTATTTATTTATTTGAGATATTATCTAACGTGCACTTTCTGAACCGACTGTAGATATCAGCACATGGCTTGTAAACTAGCATATATCTATAACAGACAAAACATTCCCCCCCCCCCCCAGCCGTTAATTAATCACTATTAAAGGTGAAAAACACATATCACTAACGATAAATATTTCAACTCTGAAAGGAATCGATCCCGTGACCACTAACTTGGTAGACAGACACCCTACTTATCAAGCTAAGGTGTCTGACTAGAAAAATACAGATATATAATTTTGGTGGTCAATAATAACACATTAATTTATTATTCATATTATTTAATATGCATTATCAATCAAAGGTAGCAATGATTTCAGATCACGTAACTTGACGTTAAAAAATGCATTAAAATTGTTTTAGTAAATTTATGGCCATCAAAAAGTTCCATTTTATTTAAATTAGACTTTAGATGAGTAGCCTGGTTAAAGAATTAACTGGTATTATTTTGGTGGTTATCTCTCTTATTGACAACTGTATCACCATTTTATTAAAACAAACTTTTTAAACATTACCCTACAGGTGCTTTAAGCTTTTGTTCTTTTGAGAAAACAATATTTGAATAGTTGGGTGTTGTCTGAATAAAAAAGGGGGGTAGGTTGAGTATTTACTAGGGATTAAGTGGTAAAATCCCTTTCCACCTCAGTTTCACCGACGTTAAGTACCGGAACTAATTTCAGTTCCTAGAAAATCGGTTCTCATCTGGTAAACTGGTAAACCCAATAAGATGCCATTGGGAAGATCTGGATGTAGATGGGAAGATAACATTAGAATGTACCTGAAAGAGGTAGGGTGTAATGAAGTGGACTGGATAGAACTATCTCAAGATAGGAATAAAGTGTAGTGAGGTGGACTGGATAGAACTATCTCAAAATAGGGATAAGGTGTAATGAGGTGGACTAAACTGTACTTTCTCACAATAAGGATAAAGTGAAGTGAGGTGGACTGGATATGGCTAGCTTAAAATAGGAATAAAGTGTAATGAGGTGGACTGGATATAACTATCTCAAGATAGGTATGAAGTGTAGTGATGTGTACTGGATAAAACTAACTCAAAATAGGGATAGGGTGTAGTGAAGTGGAGTGGGTAGAACTAGCTTAATATAGGGATAAAGTGTAATGAGGTGGACTGAATAGACCTAGTTCAAGATAGGGATAGGGTGTAATGAGGGGTACTCAATAGAACTAGCTCAAGATAGGGATAGGTGGCGTACTCTTGTAAGTGCGGCAATGAACTTTCGAGCTCCTAATGCCATTTAGAGGTAAATTAATAGTCATCCACCTCATACAAAGAAAAATTGCTTATACTTCATTCGTAGTAGGTATTACTCTCTGGAAGGTCTTTTTCCTATCAATATCCTACTATATAATAGATTTCTGCTAAGGAAAAAGGCCTTTCAGAAAAAAATTCCTACGGTGAACAGACTTTACTATTTGGGATACTAAGATTGATTAATTTTCTCATCACATCCTAAGCACTACCCGTCTGATTTATCCGCATTTAAATATGCTAATGGGATTGTAACGAGGAAGGTTGAGTTTAGAGTAAATGTACCCGCATTCACATGAAAAAAGAGAAAGAATGGAAATAACTTAAGACAAACCACCCTCAGAGATTCGAATCCCAACATCATCACTACAGACACACCAGACTAGATGAGTTTGACATTTTATCCGCCTGCCCACCTTTTTAGATTTGAGAGAATGTTTCACTTCAAAGTCTGACACCTCAGATAAACGACAGCGTGTCTTCTTATTGAACTTATATTTCTAGGTTCGATTCCCTCAATGTCCATAAAGCTATAATAGTTTAAATATATGTGCATCCTCTTTCATAATGAATAATTAACGGTCGGGGGATTTGTGCTGTGTCTGTTCTATATATGTTAGTTTATAAGTCATGTTCGAATGTAATCATTCGATTAATAATGTCCACGTTAAATACCTCAAATAAAACAAAATAAATCACCCCAAAACTAGACTAATTATAATCTTTAGCCACCCTTTAGGATAGCCCCTAAGTCTCCAAGTTTGAAATCAACCTATCCACGACCCGACCAAGCTGTGATATCATACATAATTACAAAGTTGATTTAAATATCTCATTGACGTACATTTATTCTTTGTGCGTTTTAATGCTAACATCATGTTCACTGCTATAATTGCCTTTCTAGTGTTGGTAAATCACACGTGTCATCACTATTAAAATCCCGTCGGCTAAGACTAAAGTTAAACGCATCAGCCCAGAAACACCGGATAGTGGAGGCCAAATGTTAATATTCAATTAAGTCCACACATTTTCATCGTAAATAGTAAAAAGAATACCGTATTCCACAGCAATTTACGACCTGTATAAGGTTCTATAATTTTGTTTAACTCGTATCACCATTGACGAGAAGGTAAGAGTTCGAATCCCAGCTATATTCACTTTGGTATATTAGCCACTTGTTATTTTTATATATCCACGATAATGCGTGTGCATTTCCTCTAGCTAACACCCTCAACCTTATCTAATAGAATGAACTGTTAAATAACATTTAAGTTAAAACTTTGATAAAAAAAACATGACTCAACTTGGTTCAATATCGTGAATATAAGAGAATATACTTTATTTATGCTCCTAAATGAGTTGGTACAAAGCCATAGTACCTGTTCATAGCAATGGAGGGTTGTAACGAGAAGTATATTATCAACTTGTCTTTTAAGTATCCTGGATATGATCGCTCTTCAGATGATGACCATACCCTGTTGGATTTTGGTTTGAGTACCGATGTGTTTGAAAAATCTAGACATTATATGCTAAGAAAGTGCGAGAGTCTCTCTCCAAATGCAATACAAGGAATCTGTAAAACGATTGGGTGTCTATGATGTCTTGAAAGTGGATCCACTCAGTTTATTCTGAAAGGTATAATTAATACCTTGACCCATTATATAATGGCCCTATCATACAATCAATGTCATAGTGGAATAAAACAAGGTAAGCTCGCTACCTTTCAGGGTAGAAGCCTTACCTTGACCGATTACACCATGTCCCTATATTATAAGCTTCATCATAGTGGAACTAAGCAAAGCAATTTCACGGCTTGTCAGGGTAAAACGGGGTGCGGTACAATAGCTTCGTAAGATACGTTCTCCGGGAAGCGGTTTCTCTATAACCATTTTGTCAACGTACTAGAAGTATACATACGTGAATTAGTCGTCCAAAGAAATCAAATTATCCCCCTACCGACCCCTTCTCCTATCCCACGATAAAAATAAATACCCAGTGCCGAACCTGTCCTCCTTGAGAGCAGGATTTTTCCCTTCCCCCCCAGCCCGGGAGCGCATGACAACAAGCCCATTAGGTTGACCTTAGACCAAGAACACGGGTGGGACCGCGGACGATACACAAGATACCTTGGGAAATGGTCGGTGTGTTTCCAGTAATAATAATTGGCGAGGAAGATTGTTTTGAGGTTGGTTGTAGTGGAACCTGTTCTCTCTTCGACATTGGTGGACCATAGTCGTATTTAATCTGCAGCCGTACGTTTCAACTCCCAAGGAAAGACGAGATTGCAAACGTTTATAATATCACACAACACGTAGATCTGACGAAGACAAGTTTAAGGAAAGGCTGGAACATATAATTATAATTTTTTTCTTGGAAATTGTGTTTGTTAAGTTGAAAACATTTACATCGCAATCTAAATATGATATAGCTTCTCTTCGGTCATCTTGGTTTAACCACGGCCAAACAATAAATGTTAAATTACTCTATGAAACCGCTTACTCGACCTCTCTAAGCCCTTGGCTTGGGAAGGTGACGTCACGCTAAAAAGCTATCAATATGCAGACGTAGAACAAGTAAAGGTTATAAAAATACTTGTTTTATTATTTTAAAATGTTTACTTTGGAGACGTACTATTTGTTAATACTTGTCTATACATGTCCACTGTTTGAATGCTTACAACTTACGAAGGCGGTAGAGATACTAAAAGGTTTTTGGGTCACGTACTTCTTTAAAAAAAAGTGTATATCTTTATTAGCCATATAACTCTCTGGAATAATTGGTCAAACTACTTTTGTGCCTCTCTAAATAAAATGTCCAGATTTGTGAGGCAGATACCTCTTTCTCAACCAAAGTTGGTTGAAAGGTTTGTGTGTCTCTCTCAATAAATTGTTCAACTTTGTGAGGCAGATATTTTTTTCCACAGCAAAGTTAGTCGAAGTGCCTGTGTGCCTCTCTCAAACTACGGGAGAAATTATTATCAAAGGGAATAGCTTCACTTTTTAAACAGAAAAATAAAGTAAAACTCTCGATACGTCTTTCTATGCGTCCGGACTACGCGCATATTTGAGCTAATAGGGCAAGGAAGAGGAAGGTATAACTAAGATTAATTGTATCAGAATAGGTTGGAGGCATGGAAAATTTGGGTATTTGAACCCTGACCTCCCCATCATTGCCAAAACACACCAAAATTACACTTATTTCCGTATGCCTACAGTTCACCCCCCTTCAAACACCCCTTCCCCCAAAATATCCGCCCAGTCGAGGATGGTAGCCCCAGTTAACACCAAAAAAGAGCCGTGTCTGGATCAATGTTTACGCAAAGTCCGTAGCTCCTGTAACGGTTGATCAGCGCAATCAGTGGCGACTTTCTCTGGACCGGTGATAACGTCTTTGCTGTAGGAAGGAAAGCGGATGTTGACAATGAAACAGAATGACACCAAGTCGCACTACGCAGCCCGGAAATGGAACTGATCTAGTGAGGCACGACCGCAACAGGGATATACACACTATATTGTTGGTTACCCTTACAACCTCGAGTATAGTGTGATCGCCATAGGATGAGCCTTATCAAATGGTTCAAAATGCTACCATTGACTGTTTAAAAGTGCACCTTCATGTGTGTTTTTTATTTAGCACCGCGTCTTACTACCCGTTCGGGTTATACGCTTAAGTACTAATTACGCTACTGGGTTAAGAAAATGGAAGGTTGAATTTAGAGGAAGTGAACCCGAATTTGTGTGGAGGGAGAGTGGAAAACCTATTTAGGAAAAACCACCCCCAGTTCACCCGACCAAGATTCGAACCTCGATCTCCCCGTCCTCGGCAATCGAGCTCAACACGACTAGCTACGCCACCGAGGCG
The DNA here is from genome assembly GCA_902141375.1 of Timema poppense. Taxonomy (NCBI): domain Eukaryota; kingdom Metazoa; phylum Arthropoda; class Insecta; order Phasmatodea; family Timematidae; genus Timema; species Timema poppense. The sequence goes on along the minus strand of CABFOV010004484.1, from coordinate 16,335 downwards.
GGCTACCTTCATGTAGACCCACATATATGGTCGAATGTTTTAAGGTGTCTCTCCCACAATGGACTTGACCACCGTTTACCAGGGGATCAAAGTTCGAATCTCGGTCGGGTGTAATGAGGGGGCTATTTATTAGATAGTTTTCCATTCTCCCTCTACGAAAATGCGGGTACACTTAATATAAATTCATCCTTCCTCATCACAAGCACATCAGCGTTATTATTACATTTGTGAGTGACCTGAACGGGTAGTAAGACGTTGGGTTAAAATAATACTTTCATGTACGCACAAGACAAGCGAACGTGTAACAGTTGTAAGGCGTTTGTGATCGAATATTTTTACTAATTAATTATTAGTGGATATATACCGGTTGTTTTATTTTAAAACTCACTCGTTAACACCGAGAACTGGGCCGGATAATATGGAGAACCGGATAATCAAAGTCCGGATAATTGAGGGCTGGATAATCGTGACTGTAGTGTATTAGCATATTTTTTCATCGAGTTTTACAAACTTGTCTGTCAATGCTATAAACATTTAAATATATATATTGAGGTAAGGATGAGGGAGTTATAGTTAATAGGTGATCTACACTCCGTTTTACCTGAGAGGTAGCAAACCTACCTTGATGGATTATACAATGACGTAGCTTATAAGCTTGGGCCATTGGGTGAGCCATCCAAATGAGACTGTCACTTTTGAGGGTAGGCAAAGTGCACCTACATTTGCGTGAAAAGAGAGTGGGAAGTAATAGAGGGAAAATACACCATCAGTTTACCCGAAGGATATTCTAACCCCAGTATCCCTACCTTCAGAAAACTTGATGAATGTGATATTGTTCCCGCGTTCTCATCGATGTTGGAACATTAAAAAAAAGTGGAATGGTGAAGAACAATAGGATAAAAGCATTAAAAAGTAGCATAAGAACAAACATTTAGTTATTAGTCTTGAGTTAATATTTTAAAAATATTTGTAAGGCCCAGACGAACACAGGGTCATTGACAAAAATTATGTAATATTACTGCTTATTTTTGGAACAAGTGTCGGAGACCATCCAATTCGCGAGGAACTATTTGGATGCCATTGATTGATTGAGCCAAGGAGAACGGTCTGCATCATCTGATAACCGAGGTTTATTTTATACTCACCCCCCTCCCCCTCCTCTCACGGAAGAAAGATCATCGAGACGGTCTGAATTGTTCAGTCATTGGAGCAAGGCGGTGTCTGTCTGCGAGGAAAGGGAAAGTTTGGATCTCGCATTGCCAACCTGACGATATAAACAACCCGCTCGTGCGTCTCTTACATCTCGACACTTGCAGGAATGCTTGACTGAGCTGCTCGAGTTCTCATGTTACTTGGAGAAGGTACCATGAAAAAACAGACTGCCACGAAGATATATTTCCGTGGTTTACAATCGTCATTTCTGTGTTCGTCTAACGGATTTCTACGATGTTTTCCACTAGGCTTGTCCGTGAATGAATCGAGGCGGGACAGTAATATTATGAACAATCCATGTGGGCTCAGCCGTTTCAGATGTTAGATTTGGTTTTTACTTGGTCACCTCTGATGGGGAGCTTTGTTTTCCAACACTAATGATCTTATTTAAATTTAGGTTTACTTATATATATATGCGTGTGTGTTTGTGTGTGTATGTGTTTGTGTGTGTGTTTGTGTGTGTGTGTGTGTGTGTGTGTGTGTGAGTGTGAGACAGATAGAGAGTTTATTATTAAAGATTAATTAATACAATACAGTCCAATACCGTACAATACAAATTACAGATTATTACAATTTACATTTTAATTTCAAGCTTAGAGATATTCATTATCATTACTATTCTAGAGGCGTTACAGAAAATCTGGTTAATTCTCCTAGAAAATAGAGCTGAAGTCTTAAAACTGTAGATAAACAAGGTAAAAATATATAAATTACATAAATAATGATAGACTGCTTCATAAAATAAAATGTTTACAATATAAATAAGGTGTTAATCTGACACAATGGGTATTTTTATTTGAAGATTATTATTAAACCTAGACTAAAGTATTATTTTATTGTTTTTATAGCCTCACTCTGTGCTGGTTTTGGTACATTTTCTGTGACCTATTCGCTCAGCTCTACTACTAAGACCTTAAGACGTTGATAATACTCGTGTTAAACTTACAGATATACGGTATAGAGGTATGGCACCCCCTACAGTTGTCACGTGGTCTAAGGAGTTACCCTCAAAATTGAGTGGATCGCAACAATGGGGGTGGTTGGGGTTTGAATCTAAGCGGTGTGAAAATGTGGGTTAGAAGGGGTCCACAAGTGGTATATCACTGTGGTTATTTCAATTCACCCACTTAAGTGGACGAATGATTTAAGGCGTCACTCTCGTGTTAGACTACCCTACAAAAGATGGGGTGATTGGGGTTCGATTCACAGTAGGGTCTACTGAGGGTGTTTTTTTTTCCTAAATGGTTTGCCACTCTTCTTCCATGAAAATGTGGGTGGATTATTTATCAAATGCTTCTTCACTCATTCCAACACCATTAGAATAATTACTATACATACGTATAGCCTGTGCAGGTAGTAATACGCGTTGATAAAATATATATTACTCTTCTACGCTAATACTGGTGCATTTCCTTTAATTTACCCTTGAAATCATTGTTCCATTGAATAAGTGGTAGGTAGCTAGATAAATGACTGTAGAAATAACTAATTACATTTTTAAGGCAGAGTTAGGGTCATGAACTCGAGATAAACAGCCTCTAATCGAGTGATTTCTAAACTAAAATTTACTCAAAAGTGTTTTGAGTAAATCTTAGTTTATAAATCACCCGATTGGTGGTCGCATGGTCTAAGGCGCTACTCTCTCAATAGACTAGACTGCCGATGACAGGGAGTTTAAGATTGAAATCTAGGTCGGGTGTACTGAGGCTTATTTGCGAAAATGGTTTTCCACTCTAACTCCACGCAGATGTGGATACATTTTATATAAATATAACCTTTCTAATCCCTAAAAACACTAGAGCAATTAGTACATAAACGTATAACTCGAACAGGTAGTGAGAAAAGGTGGTAAAAAATTACTCAAAACAAAATAAATGTGCATAGGTTTATTTAATAACTAATGTGGTGACCTGGCAGTTTAGGGGTAAGGTGTCGGACTTCTGTGCTGGGTGCCCGGGGTTCAATCCTCGGTCCCGGAACTGTGATTTATCTGATTGACAAACCCTTCCTCCACCTCTGACAAGACGTGTATCAATCACAACTTGTGAATGTGTGGAATGCCAGGTCCTCCACCGTGGTTCGGATTCCACGTAAAACTGTAGGTCCTCCATTTCATCTCACAATCACCCTACCATTACACATTAGCGTGTGTACAACCCGAATGGGTAGTAAGACGCGGTGCTAATAATAATAATATAATTAATGACAACAATATTATATAGTCTTATTAAAATATATGTGTTCACGACAAACACAACAGACAACCCCCATAAAGTTATTGTTCCACTCAAACAATGGGAAAAAAGCTACATTTTAAATAAATAAGTTTTATTTCTATTTTAAATTGATTGACATCGGGATTATAAAAATCAATGGGTAGACGCTAAGTGCCCGCTGAGCTAAGATATTAGGATATATTATTTGAACCAGCTTTCACTGAATATATACCCTTCAAGGTAAACCACAAGCTAGATTAAAAAATTACTTTGAAACGTTATTAAAAGAAGAGAAGAGGATATAAACAATCATTCCGGTGGTCTACGAAGAAGATAATAGTTTGTTACGTGTTCGTTGTAAACAGGTCCGTTCTATTACATCACGAGATTGAATAATGTGAACGAGGCTATCAGGAGATTTGATGTGCACCTGAAAAATAAATATATAGTCAGATGTGAGCATATGTTAGTAATACCATAACACTAATCGATGGAGATAGGGGAATATTGGCACTACTGCATTTGATTCAAAAGCACAAGCTCTTAATTTGCGCAGTTAAGGGTTATAATAACCATATTTCCAGGTGAAGGCTTGTGTATCTATTTAAAATTTATTTTTTGATATGGTTCTCCTTACTTAATGTACGCTTCCTTTAGCCTAATAGATAGCTGTCTTTTCTTGACGGATTACATTATCGCTAGAGCCCCGTAAAAATGGTGAGACGCGATAAAGCGAAAAGTGCCACAAAAAAAATGGAATCAAGTGTTTTTTCCTTTGATAGTTTTTAGATCTGATTTACAATGTTTTTTGAAAAACGAAATAAAACAAAATCGTCTTGCTACAGGAAATCCTCCTGTAAAATAAAATAACATCGCTTTAACAAAAAAAAAAAACTCTAAATAAATACGAAATCAAGAAGAAATTAAGCGGAAAATTTTGTTCATACTGTAATTTGATTAGTATTTGGTTGTAGTTTACCCTAAGCGAACTTTAGGCTACAAAATAGTAAAGTACGCAGACAAACTTGACAAAGAATTGTAAAGCAAATATATAACGTTTCAATAATAAATTGAAATTTGGTATACATTGTCTCAATATGTGAATAATACTTAAACATCTCAGATAACATGCAATTTTGAGTAAACGGGAAATAACACCGGAAAGAGAGATTTAAAAAACGGAATTTAACTAAAAATAAAACTATTTTTACGGGGCTCTAACTATCGCCCTACCTTATAAGACCTACTTCTATGGCTGCATGGTCTAAGGCATCACTATCGGTTTTCCACTCTCCTTCCACGGGAATGCGAGTACACTTCTACTAAATTCAACCTTCCGCATACCTATCATTAGTATAACTATTATATAAGCGTATAACCTGAACAGGTATTAAGAGGAGATGCTAAGAAAATAATCTTATAAGCTACGCCAAAGTGTAAAAGTGCAAGGTAAGCTTATCACCTTTCAGGTTTGATGAACGGTACACTTTTTTTTTTAAAGAATAGTTATTATTATTATTATTATTATTATTATTATTAGCACCGCGTCTTACTACCCGTTCGGGTTATACGCACTTACGCTAATGTGTAATGGTAGGGTGATTGTGAGATGAAATGGAGGACCTACAGTTTAACGTGGAATCCGAACCACGGTGGAGGCCTGGCATTCCCCACATTCACAAGATGTCTTGTCAGAGGTGAAGGAAGGGTTTGGTAATCAGATAAATCT
>CABFOV010004484.1:0-10600 GCA_902141375.1 Timema poppense | reverse complement strand
TTCGAGAAACCACTTCCAGAATGTCGAGAATATAATGCAGCTTGTATTAAACGGGTAATAGGTCTATGCGAGAAAAAATTGCTGTAAGAGTTGTCAGTTGAGCCAACTGTGAGTTGTAACCTGCAGCTCGTACTGATACCAAACGCACATATTGTGACTGGTTACACTTTCACACCTTCGTCGCAAGCTTTTGGTCAGTGCTCATAACAAAAGCAAAGCATACGCGATACAACAAAGTGAGGCAATGCCACGGGCGTTACTAGATGATTAGAAATCAGAGGACTATAAAAGTAGTATCACACTGCTATATTTATTTTATAGAGTATCTTTCATACACGTTGCTTTGATGGTATAGTATGATTTTGGTAGGAAGAACGGTAGAAGTTAGTTACTAAAGTTACTAAAACAATGTTAATATATTCATACATAAAGTCATGTCATCTGCAGATGTTACCTTTGATAGATATTATCAATACCTATCAAATAACACAAATAATATAAGAAAATATTATCAATGTTGGCCGCAAGGAAATATGTTTTGATTTTCTCTACTGTTCTTCCAACCAAAATCAGGGTATATACAAGTTTTTTTTTATAAAATACATACAAATATAACATACTCAAGGGTTTTATCAAATAAAATTACAAAATCATAAATATTAACCTGGACACGCAAAGCGGCTAGACATTTAAAAGTATAGTATTTTTTATATGAACTATGAGAAACATTTTTTTAGCACATATATATGTATACAACTACAAAAAGTAGGACTTTAAACACATTTCTTATAATACAAAAATTCCACATTCAGGCAATAGAATAAATGTGTTTTCATTTAATTAACGGAGCCAAATTTTAAAGATTAACGGTTCATTTGTATATATTTTTGACACTATTCTGAATATTCAAATTAAATTGTGTTTTAGCAAGAAGCTGCTAATTAACATCTCCATATCTAATAAGCCACAGCTATTCGATAGGTTTAATGTTGGGGTTATGCAGCAATTGCACTCACAGACGTGGGCACAAAAATTCAAACCATCATCGTTCATTTTTCTTTATCATATATATTGAATAAACTTGGAAATAAGTGGGATTAAATGTGATAGCACATATATTATAATCAAAGGTCATGTAAATTCATTTATAATATATCTAATAAAATAAATATTTTTCTTTTATAAAATCAATATGCAAGTGTAATAAGTACTGCCTTTTTTTTATGATCCTTTCTTTATCAATGTTTAAAAAGTCGAAGTCTTTTGAAATGTGCTGCCATATCAGTGATTTATAATCATGACCCATTTTATTACAAGGTTATTAATGATTTATTTAATTCTAAAGAAAAAGGTCAAGGAAGATAAATAAAAGGTATGCCAGCCACATTTGCCTGAATCGAAATTAGTTAGCCACGTTTTGTAAAAAATATAATTTAGTTAAGACGAAATCGATTGTACCGTGACTCCCTTAAGTTTCAGTGCGGTTCAGAAGGAGTGTATTCTATATTCACTTAACCACCGTTGCATGTGTGCTTCAATCAAATTATTTGCGGAATACCAGGCCTCTGCCGTGGTTCGGATTCCACGTTAAACTGTAGGTCCTCTATTTAATCTCACATTCACCCTACCATTACACATTAGCTTAAGTGCGTATAAGCTGAACGGGTAGTAAGACGTGGTGCTAATAATAATAATAATAATAATAATAATAATAATAAAATTAGTTCAACTGCGCTAATTTATGTTGCAACCCAGATAATACCTTAGACATTTTTATGTAATAAGAGACTGCTATCTACCTTATAATGTTTGACATCAATTGAATTTCTTCTTGAAATAAAAAAAACTTGAAAGAAGTTTTCCCTGTGCAGTTGACCATTGGTATGTACAGCATGTATTGAAGGGCTTACCAGCTTTAAGAGTGGAAATTAAAACCACAGGTAGCATCACATTAAAGAAAAGCGACTCGGTAAACATGTCAGGAATTCATATCTTGTCCTTCCAATCAACGGCCGTCAAGGGCAATGTGAGTCAAACGGGGGTAGGAGAGGTTAAGCTTGGAAAGCTTCGACTTAGCTTCGAATATTTGTCAACTTCAACTTAAGTCTAAAAAAAAATATTGGCTTCGACAATTATGAGACTTTACCTATAACAATAATGAGAGCTATAATTTCTCATAGGCCTACATGTTTATTCACCCCTCCCTCCTTTTATTTTGTTAAGTACACCCCGTTTACCCTGAAAGTCAGCAATCTTACATTGACGGATTACACTATTGGCTTAACTAAGTGTAACCATAGATTACGGTAGCCTTTCAGAATATATGGAGAGTAATTCACAAGAATGTTTAGTAATCGAATAACATGTTGTAATAGTCAAGTAATCTGTCAATGTTGGATCAAATTTATACATTTTTGCAATAAAATAATTGTATGTAGGTATTTCAATATAGGCAACATAATGTTTGTTTTAACATAAAAAGACATGTTCGGAAAATATTAAAGTTTAAGTTTTTTTGTCGAAAATATTTTATATATTCGAATTGACTTCACTTAGAATCCAAACGGTTGACACAACACCTCACTAGAATCTATTTAAGGATATAGATTAGTATTAAATACTAAGTGTTAAAGAAAAAAGCAAATAAATAAAGGAAACTTTGGAAAGGTATACAGAAAGAAGAGTTAGCATGGTGGGACACTTACTGATATATAAGGTTGACGAAGATGATTATACAATGAGATGGGTAAGGGAGAAATTCAAGAGGAAGACCAAGACATGGATCAGATAGTGGACGATGTTGACAGGAGAGGGTACAAAGATGTATCCCCATTTGTGTAAAGGGAGAGTGGGAAACCATTTCGGAAAATCACCCTCACTACACCCGATCAAGATTCAAACCTCGATATCCCCATCATCGGCAGTCTAGTCTACTGCGAGAGTGACGCGTTAAACCATGTGGCCACCGAAGCAGGTCGACCTAATATTTACTATAGATTATAGCACATAAGACTGCCCGGCCACCGTTATGGGTAGCGATTATAAGATTAGAACAATATTCCATAAAAGAATGACGCACCTACCCGGACAAGTTTCCAGCTTACATAAGAGTGTTTATCACATTAGTCGAACACTCGAGTCCCGCCGTTGCCCAACGGTTCTGTTACAATGCACGGGCGGGTGATGTAACGCCTCCCTAAGTGGTCACTGTATGAAACATTAGGTCGGGGCGAGAGCGTCAGGACCAAGCACATACACACGACTCGTGAGCGGTGGGTGAAAGCGACTACCGCCGCGTATTATGTATGCTCTGTTAAGAAGAGCGCGTGTGCACAAACATACCCGAATAGTAATGCTCTATATCAGTGTTTCCCCGAGCTGTGATACGTGAGCCCCTAGGGCAGGGATGGCACGTCTATGGCACACGTTCCACTAGGTTGCACGCGAACACTATTTGGGTGGTACACCGACATGTAAAAAGATAAACATTAAATACAACTTTTCCCAACATGATATAATTTTCTTAAGTTAATAATATATTGACAATCATGTTATTCAATGTCATGTCACAATTTGTTTGATAAGTCAAAGGCTAGAAATCGTATCGGCTTGTATTTAAATGCATCTTGATTGCTGTTGACGAGAACAAGTTATGAACTGGACATAAATTTACTTATTATTATTATTATTATTAGCACCGCGTCTTACTACCCGTTCGGGTTATACCCACTTACGCTAATGTGTAATGGTAGTGTGATTGTGAGATGAAATGGAGGACCTACAGTTTAACGTGGGTTCCGAACCACGGTGGAGGCCTAGCATTCCCCACATTCACAAGATGTGATTAATATATGTCTTGTCAGAGATGAAAGAAGGGTTTGGCGATCAGATAAATCTGTGCCGGGACCGAGGATTGAACTCCGGACCCCCAGAGCAGAAGTATGAAACCTTGCCCCTAGACCACCAGGTCACCCAAAAATATATTTATGGATTGAATAGCTTAGCTATTATATTTGGTTAGTTACCGCTATAACCGCATCTAAATATCATGTTATTTAAATTGAAAACTGACATCTGGACATGGGAATCGAACCTAGAACCTTTTATTTGGCATGCCAATGCTCTTATCACAACACCATCCAAGAGTCGTCTCGTAATCAGGGCCACTCTCCACTATTAAGGTAGAATCTGTTACTGACATGCGGAAATCGTCAGGTGTAAATGACCCTGGGCACGGGACGATTCCTGGATATTTCATTGGCGTACTGAGACGAAGGTCCCGGATTCAATTCCCGTGTCAAGGTATCATCTTTCAATCTAAAGAATATGAATAAATTGGCTAGCAAAATACATGTTTCAAACTACTATGGAAAAAAAGTTTTTATTCTAACATAGGCCTATACAGAAATAATATATATAATATATTATATTGTATTTCTTCACTGAATGTGTTGCTTTAAAACTTTTTACTTTGAGTTATTAAAATTTAACTTGTCTAAGGCACTCACTTTGACAATGTAATAAAGTGCCCTTCATTAAAATGTAGGCATTATTAAAAACAATAGGTTCAATTTTATGTGTCATTAATTATATTTCCTAATATTAAACATTTCTTGATTTTAAAATATTTATTAATAAACATAAATAAGAAGTAATACACTGGATTGTTTTGAAATTCAGATAATCCTTTAAGTGGCCCATTGATCGGAAAAGTATCACCATCCCTGCCCTAGAGGTATACGATATATTAATAATAATAATCATCACTATCATCAATTGTTTCCAGGAGCATATTAATAAAATACCTCCATCTTCATCTATCCTTCTAACAGTCTTGCTCCTTCAATCATTCCTATTCTTATCGCTCCACACGTCAACCGTTTACGACCAACAGAGTTTTATTAATTAATCATTACAAATGTTTTGTACATCTGATGAACAAATTAACGCAGATTTTAACGTAACGTTTTACACTTTTAATAGCAATTATTACCCGCCTCGGTGGCGTAGTTGGCTAATGCGCTTGTCGTGTTGAGCTCGACTGCTGAGGACGGGGAAATCAAGGTTCGAATGCCGTTCGGGTGAACTGAGGGTGGTTTTTCCTAAATGGTTTTCCATTCTCCCTCCACGAAAATGCAGGTTCACTTCCTCTAATTCAACCTTCTCAATTCCTAATCCATTAGAGTAATTAGTACTTAAAGCGTATAACCCGAACGGGTAGTAAGACGCGGTGATTATTATTATTATTATTATTATTATATAATAGCAATTATTTCCTTCGTTCACGGCTTTGTTAAGCTCAAGATTTGGGTGGGGTATTCTTCCTTCGTGTTTTTCCGACTCTTAGGGTCATACGCATGTATAGGCCTACTGACCCTAATCTGTTAAAGATGAGGACGGTTAAATTTACAGACATTGTACCAACATTTTTGCTTGACAATAAAGTGAAAAATGACTCAGGAATATCCCCCATGAGTACACTCAATCGGAATTTGAACCCCAATCTCCCTGTCATTAGTAGTCCAGTCTATTGTGAGAGTGATGACTTAGACCATGCAGCCACCAAAGTGGATCTCTATTTTTGTTAAAATTTGAAATTACTAATTATACTATATAGTACACAGGATAAAAGATACATTATACTAGACAGCGCCTCCTTTAGCGCACCAAATTATACCCAATCTAGTTCACAATAACATTGATCGCAAATTTTATTTTGAAATTCTGTTTCTAGACTAAAAATAAAGTAGTTATAGTGGTCGTTTTCTGTATCAACAGGGTGTATTTCTCTTGCAAATATTATGAAAATATAATATTATTATTGTTATTACTGTTAGCACCGCGTCTTACTACTCGTTCGGGTTATACGCACTTACGCTAATGTGTAATGGTAGGGTGATTGTGAGATTAAATGGAGGACCTACAGTAGGACCTACAGTTTAACGTGGAATCCGAACCACGGTGGAGGCCTAGCATTCCCCACATTCACAAGATGTCTTGTCAGAGGTGGAAAATATAATAACATTTCGACAAAGTTGTCAATTAGCAAATCGGTATGACAAAGTATCTAACTAGAAAGAAATACGACAAAGACAATAGCTGTCAAACAATGTTATGAATTCGATATCAAGCGATGAACTATTGTAAAGTTGATAGCGTGCAAAGTACCATTATGAGGTTGATATTAAGGTGGTACTATTATAAAGTTGATATCTAGCAAAGCAGTGTGACAAAGTAGCTAATTACCAAACCAGTGCTCACTAATGTGACTACAAAGGAATATGACAAAGCCGTTAAACAGTAAATCATTACTTGCGAACCCTCACTGACTAGTACAGCATTGCGACAAAGTTGTCACACTTCTAATGATCTACATCACATATTGTTTTATAACACTTCACACACACACACACACACACATACATGACTCTCGGCCATTCTGGAACAATGAACAACCGAATGTGGTGCAAGACTTTCACTTCCAGGCTGAGACTAGTTCAACACAACGATATCTCCCACAGCGGCGTAGCGGGGAAATGAACCAATAACCTTCTGGAAGAAGTGGTCAGTGAAAAAATTTTGAAAAATGGCCCTTGTACACGGAAATCTAGCCCATTAAACCAGAGAAATTGGCCGAAAATACTTTGTAGGCATTTATTTTGATAAATATATTTGAATGAACCCGTTTTTAACCAAATTCCCTACATTTATTAAATACTCCCTTGAACCATCGTTAGGTAAGATAATTTTATGTTTCTTTTGCTAAGGATATTTAACATGCGCTTTATTAACAAACTTATTACTAGCACACTACTTACAAACTAACAAAGCGACAGAAGATATACAACCAACATCCAGTTCCTCAACAGATAATCCCATCGTTGTGAACCATGTTTTCAAATTTCTTCAGCGATAATTGTTTTGGTCATGCTGAAGCGAATACTGGTGAACGTCCTTAAATCCATCCTCGCTCTTCCCTTGAACAAGAAAGTTTCCTTGACCGAAAACCAGTAATGGTATGATTACGTAATAAAAAAAATTATAATTGAAAACATTTTTAAGAAAACCATTATAAATCGTCCCGGTTTAATTCAGTAACAGAATTATTTTTAGATGGAAACAAAACCGTACTAGCTCGTTCAAATAATTTAAAAAAAGAACTTTTTTAACTTTGTCAAAGAATTAACAGTTTCAATATGAACGCCCACAACTTCTTCAAAGATCGCCTTTGGTGGCCGCGTGTTCTAACGCGCAACTCTCATAGTAAGCTAGACTACCGATGACGGGAAGATAGAGGTTTGAATCCCGGTCAGATGTACTGAAGGTAGTTTTGTCAAAATGGTTTTCCACTCTCCCTCCACGCAAATATATATTTTCCTAATCCCTAAAAGCATTAGCCTACTTACTACATAAACGTATAGCTCGAACATAAAGTAAGACGCGGCGCTAAAAAAAGACTTCATCAATCAAAGAAAAGAATATGTTTAAGCTTATATTGCTTAAGTATAAATTTATAGTTGGTTTGTTTAAACGGTGTCTTATTAATTGTCTGGACTATACGCATTTCATTATGTTAATTGTCTATAAATGAGTAAATGAGATGAAACCTACCAGCATTTTTATGGAGAGTGGAAGCTATTTTTTTTAAACACCCTCGATACACCTGGCAGAGATTCAAACCCCGATATACCATCACAGGCAAACCATACTAAATGAGCCTGATATTTAGTTCACATGTCTACCAATGTGGGTATGCTGGAGGAAAAGTATTTTCATCCTACCGCATGTTCTATGTAGACATGGCGTATATATAATTATTAAACACACTTTTCTCTCCTTAAATTAAACCCCTTTTACCCAACAATTTAAAAAGATACATATTTAATTTCTTATCCATATTTTTACTTTCTAATATATGAACCAACAAAACACGGATACTATACTGGAATCGTGGTTGGAAGACAGATTAAAAAAACACTTTGGTGGTCTAAGGTGTTTGTAATAGTTACAAGAGCTAATTAAACTACTTTAATACTCGTACATACAAGAACACCCATGTAGGTTTTCCAAATGGGGGGTGGATTGAAGTTGCATCTACCGGGGATTTGGCATCCTTCCTCGAGATAAAATGTAAGTAATTTAACCTTTTGGGAGGGAATGTTAGAGAATTTGAACACTATTCTGAGATAATTACATGAGTTTTTACTAGCCTAATTTCGCAACAAAAAAGTTTCTGAAAAGATAAGAAAAAAATAATTTGTTGTAACTGAACACATTGAAAAGAAATAACTTATTATTCTTTTCGTAAGTTTATTGAAGACAATAAAATGAAAAGAAGGTTGGTGAAGAGAGATTGAGAGTAAATCTACATTTTATCATTTTTATCTCTGTTAACTTGAATATTTATGTTTCAAAGTGATTAATAGCAAATTGCAGCCAAATCCCAAATACCCAATTTTGATTTTTATATAAAAGTCCATAACAAAAAAAGAAAATATTGCAGAGGGAGCATTTATGGGCACCCATGTATTTATACGTAAAGTCATTTAGCCTAAAGATAACACGTTTGAAACATAATAGCAATTCTTATAAAATAAAACTATTATTATTATTATTATTATTAGCACTGCGTCTTACTACCCGTTCGGGTTATACACACTTACGCTAATGCGTAATGGTGGGGTGATTGTGAGATGAAATGGAGGAATTACAGTATAACGTGGAATCCGAACCACTATGGAGGCCTGGCATTCCCCACATTCACAAGATGTATTGTCAGAGGTGAAGGAAGGCTTGGTAATCAGATAAATCTGTGCCGGGAAATAAAACTATTAGTATAATAAAATTTTATCACTGTTGACCTTTAAATAAAGTTTTAAAGGTTTACCTTCGTTGGGCAATCGCAATGCTCAGATTTTTTAATGAATTTTAAAAGACACGAAAGTTTAGATATTAGATCGCCAATCGATAGATACGGGTCCGAGTGCCCATAATTGTAAAGGCCTACTATTTCTTGTGAATCAGGTATAAAAATGTTTCCAAATTGTAGTTAATGCTGTTAATCTTTTGTTTCAGGCGCCTAGAGACACCATGAGGAGAAGTAGGCTGTATCTACCGTGGAGCCTTCTAGCGGGTGAGTTCAGAAATATATCAGTTTTAACAATAATAAAGTTCCCAGAGGAAACGGAAAGAGCAAAGGTCATGTAAGGTGTTTGAAAAATAAATGTGTTGCCTTACTATTAATTTGTACAGGTGATTAAACTTTTTTTTAAATTAGTTAAACTTATTTGAGTTAAGCTAATATTTTTGTTCATATACTTTGACACATATTCTTTGCATTTAATTAAGATTGAATGATCCACTTCGGTGGCCGCGTGGTCTAATGCGCTACTCTCAAAGTAGGAGATCAAGGTTAGAATCTCGGTCGGGTGTACTGAGGGTGGTTTGTCCAAAATGATTTCTCCTATACTTCCACGCAAATGTGGGTACACTTTTTCTAAATATAAACCGCCCTCATCCAAAAAATATTAGCGTTATTACTACATAATCGTATAACCCGAACGGATAGTAAATGTGGTGATAAAAAAATTAGCAATGGAAGTTCTACAGGAAGGTGGTTATAGAACTAATAATATTAATGATTGTTTGCTCTTTATATTGTCAAAATGTAACAATTTATCATTATTGACAGTGATGCGATTTGTCAAAAGCGAAAATTACATAAAATATGATTTTACATTGTGAATATGTGAAAGGAGCTTTAATAACTAAGCGTATAAACCGAACTGGTAGTAAGACGAGGTGCTAAGTATTGCTTTAATAACTTTTGTAATGTTTTAACATATAAGCTATATATAATATTTTTTCTTGGCAAATGTTGATGTTTGCAATCTACTAGCTACAATAGTTTAAGTACTATTTATAAACGTTATTTTCTTTAAGAAATTGAAAATATTTCCATGTAATATCGATTGTATTCCCCCTTTTTTTTATATATAATTTAACATTTTATATATTACAATCCATGTATCTTGTTAATCTATTCCTTTGTCTTTCTGTTGTGAGTTTTGATTTCCTAATTTGGGATTTGTACTTCGCATTATACTCTCTATTCATAGTATTTCCGATTGAAGCCATAGCAGGAACGGTCACAACATTTACTAAAACTACTTTTATACATTGAGTCATGTGATATACATCTATCATTTTAGATAAATAATAATATTAACAACAAGGTTATTTTAATAATATATTAAAATGTTATCAATGTTGTATTATTTGGGTTTTTTTAGTACCACGTCTTATTATCTGTTACACTAATGATATAGGGATGAGGAAGGGTGAATTTAGAAGAAGTGTACCCTCCTTTGCGTGGAGGTAGAGTGGAAAACCATTTTGAAAAAAAAACTCATTACACCCGACCGGGATTCGAGCCCCACTCACCTGGTCATTGACAGCCTAGTTTAACACGAGAGTGACACCTAATACCATGCGGCCACCGAAGCAGGTTCAATGTTATTAATTATTATTATTATTATTATTATTATTATTATTATTATTATTATTATTATTATTATTAGCACCGCGTCTTACTACCCGT
>CABFOV010004483.1:0-45609 GCA_902141375.1 Timema poppense | reverse complement strand
GGGGTAAGGTGTCAGACTTCTATGCTGGCGGCCGGGGTTCAATCCTCGGTCCCGGCACAGATTTATCTGATTACCAAACCCTTCCTTCACCTCTGACAAGACATCTTGTGAATGTGGGGAATGCCAGGCCTCCACCGTGGTTCGGATTCCACGTTAAACTGTCATTCATCTCACAACCACCCTACCATTACACATTAGCGTAAGTGCGTATAACCCTAACGGTTAGTAAGACGCGGTGCTAATAATAATAATAATAATATTTAGTTATCATACATACTGTGCATTGTTATTCCTTACTCAAGATAACCAATCAAGGTTAGCTACCAAAGTGATATATCCGGTGACTAAGCACCATAAAAATACCCCACTTATTGATCGTAATGGCGTTAAAAGGAAGCTGGAAATAATAAAAGACAGCGTATTGTATTTTGCATTCAAATGTATATGTCACACTTAACGCTGATCTTCATAGCCTAAAAAGGGTCAAAAACCGTCTTCCTTTATCTCTTAAAGTTATGCTTGTCCAAAATTTTATATTCCCGTACTTTGACTACTGAGATATTCAGTGGCGGCTCGTGTTTAGGCACTGCGGAGCTGCAGCACCCCCTATTTTCACTTGATACTATCGATAACATTTAATATAATGAGTCCTTTTTTCTTTAATTCTTAATTTAATTTTGCAGTTACAATATATATTCCTTAAGCTTAATGTCAGTACTTCAGTAGCCATCCCCCAGTTTATGAAAAAGCTACAAAAATCTTTGTATCTTTGTGCGCTTCACAGTGCCAGCGACGTGGTGTTTGACTGTTGTGAGCATGCGCACATAGGTGGAGGTGGGGAGGAAGGCAGGACTGCAAGGTAGAGAGAGCACTGTTGCTCTCGCAGTGCCGGCTCTGGCGTGATTGTGGAAGGAAGTGGTTTTTTTTTACTCGGTGTGTGTTGTGCTTAAAAACCGTGTACTATATTCTTGAATGTGATAAAGTGTAGAAGAGTGTAGAATTATATTATTATTCTGCTTCCAGCTATTCTATTTGATTCATTTTTATTCAGTTATTTTATTTAACAGAAAACTTTAACCATGGCCTTGCATCCCCAAGAAATAGGTTCTGTGACTGTAACTAAGGAAGTGTGTTACTATATATGTGTTGATATAATGGACAAATATTCTTCCCCTAAACACTTATTAGCTGCTAAATTGTTCAACAAGAATTGCTTCACTAGATTTAATAATGAACATCACACATAGAGATAGTACTGAGACCACTGAATTTTATCCCATGATTGACAAAGAAAAACTTGAAACTGAACTAAAAGTATTTTAATGTAGGACTGATATTCATGAATATTGCAAATTAACTGAGCTGCTGAAATTTATCTTGGAAAATAATCTAGATGATGTTTCTAGTGAAATTACGAAACTGATAAAAATCCTCTTTACAATTCTTATGACTACATCAGAGGCAGAGCGCTGCTTTTCAACATTGAAAAGAATAAAAGCTTTTTTAAGAAGCACTATGAATTCGGAAAGACTAAATGCGCTTGCAGTACTTTCAATGGAGAAAAATTTCCGCAATTGTCATCCAGATATCAAGGAGAAAATTATTGAACTTTTTGCGCATATTAAAACAAGAAGAATTGATTTCATTTTTAAATTAATAGACAAAGCTTGAACTGTAACAATTTAAGTTAAAGTCAGTAAAAAAGGTTTGGTTTTTTTTTGAAAAGATTTTTTCAAGTTACTGAATAAATTTTCTTTTTATATGTGTTTTTTTTTCCTTTTACACAATTTTAAAGCAAAGGCTAAACATTTTCTGGAGCAGCACCCCCACTAATTTTAGCTACGAGCCACCACTGGTGACATTGTTTATAGTTACCTAACTGAAGAGCTTGCTCAAAGACTACAGCGACTACACAATACATGCATTCGATTTGTTTACAATCTTAAGTACCAAGACTACATCTCTAAATACTTTGACAAACTGAAGTGGTTACGACCAAATGGACGGCGGACACTTCACTGCCTCAATCTCCTACACAAGATATTACAGACTTCCTCGCCGCATTACTTAGCAAGGGATTTTAAACTACTCAAAAATCAGCATCAGCTTAATACACGTGCTAAAAATCTCTACCCTTATAATCATCTCTATTCACAAATCTGAGTCTTATTCTCGTTCATTCACAGTCGCGGCGTCACTGGCGTGGGATGCGCTACCTTCCACAGTGAGTGACTTTACTGGGTAGGCTGCTTTCAAAACCGCACTCAACCGGAATATCACCTCTTGGAGAGTCTAGCTCTTCATGCTCTTGTAAACCTTTATATAAAACTGTTTATTATTAAATGCTGGAGTAATTTTATTATTATTATTATTATTATTATTATTATTATTATTATTATTATTATTATTATTATTATTATTAGCACCGCGTCTTACTACCCGTTCGGGTTATACGCACTTACGCTAATGTGTAATGGTAGGGTGATTGTGAGATGAAATGGAGGACCTACAGTTTAACGTGGAATCCGAACCACGGTGGAGGCCTGGC
This sequence comes from Timema poppense, assembly GCA_902141375.1. Classification (NCBI taxonomy): domain Eukaryota; kingdom Metazoa; phylum Arthropoda; class Insecta; order Phasmatodea; family Timematidae; genus Timema; species Timema poppense. Next base: position 43,061 of record CABFOV010004483.1, on the reverse strand, counting down.
ATTCCTCACATTCACAAGATGTCTTGTCAGAGGTGAAGGAAGGGTTTGGTAATCAGATAAATCTGTGCCGGGACCAAGGATTGAACCCCGGCCGCCAGCACAGAAGTCTGACACTTTATCCCCTAGACCGCCAGGTCACCCGTATGAATGAAATAATGAATGGAAGAATGGATGGAGGTCATCTAGCGATTATATTTGAAATTTTAGACAATCATTTTATATTCACTATTGTTACTATAGCGTGTTTAGTTTAATTGGTTAGGTGTAAGATAAGGCAAACTAGCCTTACCTTCACCAAAATGTTGAAAAATAAAAACAATAAATAAATAAGATATATTTGATCCGTTTCGTAATAAGTAAAACTAAATGCAATAAATGGTATGGTGCACAACACAATCTTTCTCGCTTCTTTATCTAAATTATAAGGCCTACTTATAACTCGTAAGATATGTGAAACGAAATAACATTTATTAATTTGGAGATATATTGGGGGGAAAAGAATATTTCATTTCACCAAAGAGCATACTTTAAATAATAGGCACCGTTGCATAAACACGTATTTTGACATGTGGATTTTAAACTACCAACCAGTAATATTATCTCTTCTTTTGGTTAACATCTTCCACAGTATTCCTGTATCACCTATTTTCCTGGAAACTTCCTCACTTCGTTACCCATTTCACTTTCAACATATTTCTATAGCATCACATTTCAAATTAATTTAATCTTTTTTTCCTCTCCAGTTCCATAAGTTCAAATTTCACTTCTATAAAGCACGAAACTCCTTGTGTATCCTTACTAATATTATTAGAAATGACCCGCCTCGGTGGCGTAGTTGGCTAACGCACTAGTTGTGTTGAGCTCGACTGCTGAGGACGGGGAGATCGAGGTTCTAATCTCGGTCAGGTGAACTGGGGGTGGTTTTTCCACTCTCCCTCCACGCAAATACGGGTTCACTTACTCTAATCCACCCTTCCCAATTCCTAATCCATTAGAGTAATTAGTACTTAAAGCGTATAACCCGAATGGGTAGTAAGACGCGGTGCTAAATATTATTATTATTATTATTATTATTATTATTATTATTATTATTATTATTATTAGAAATGAGCAGCCGTTTCTTCTAATTGAAAGTATTTTTATCTTGGGCAATTCAGCAGAATATTTCCTTTTTGCTTATCTACGTTTAGTTTTAATTATTTGTTGACTTGTAGGTGTTAAAAGCTTTAACGTTACAATAAAACAAATAAACGTGCATCTGTGAAAATTCGTTTCCATTTGAAGTGCAGAAAACTGCTCCAAGTATATAATTTGTTCATAAAAACTAGTTTAAAAATTCCAAAATTATGATTAATTATATCATAAATTAACATTATATTATAAATTTAAAAGGTTTTGGACCCCAATTGTATCGATCAGACGAAGCCTTGTTTGATGGTTTGTTTCACTCAACTCTTCTTGGTTAAGAATCTTGTTGTTTACGTGTACACTTTTAATTACTTTAACAGCGTATAACCCGAACAGTTAGTAAGACGCGGTGCTAAATATTATTATTAATTACTTTAACCATTCTAGATTCTTCTATTTTACGTCAATATTCAGTTATAGGCAACGGTGGGCATGCTGTCTAAATGTTAAAATTACATAATCGGGTTTTCCATTGATTTGGAAGGTCGAGGGTCGAGTCTAAGCCGAGGTAACTGAGTGTGGTTTATCCTTAATGGTTTCCTACTCCCCCTTCGCGCAAATGCTGGTGTATACACCTGTGAATGCTACCTTTCTCACCCCTAACCATTTGGGTATTTAAGTGCTGGTATAACAGACATGTAATAAGACAGCAGTGGTGCCAATAAACAGAGAGAATAATCTCAATGCCTTCTGGAATCAAACCAGGTCTTCTTAGCGGGGCTGTTCAACTTTTGAGGATCAATTCCTCGCTAATATTGACCCTGACAAGCAGTACGAGATCACGTTATAAAACTTACCCCATAGTAGATCCCAATCACGAGCACCCCCTTGCGTAGGTCCACACCGCAACAACAGAAGCTGAACGTGTAGGTCATGACGAGTTTATACCTCCTCTTGCTCCTGGTTCCCTCGCCTCACTAGCCCACTTTGCTATCTAGTCGCCTGGTCACACCACTCCCTACTGGTCCAAAGGCGTTGTTTAAGTAATTAATGAATAATACCTACTTTCAGTCAAGGTTTGTTTATCTATCACTCGCCTAATCGTCACAAAAGATTTATCTAATCTCCCAAATCTATTTATTATATTTCTCTTCCTAAGCTAATCTATTTGTAAATTAAGTATTAAGAATGATCCACCAACGAACGAGACGTAAACAGCGTCATGATGTTATCAAAAATTATAGAAGGGGAATATTGAAAGGGGGGGAAATTTTGAATAAATTGAGTATATAAATGTTTAGTGAATAAATACATAATGTATACTTGAAATGGCATAAATGTTAATAATTTCGATAGTGATGACAGGAAATGTTTTTATTGGCAAATAATGTGTTCCAACATGTAATAAATAGACTGATTTACTAAAAGAATTTAAGTGAGTGAGCAAAGATCGTATCTGTAATTATGAAAAAGTTATTAATAAAAATAAATGGTACGGTGTACCGCAAAGACTTTCTCCTTCTTTAACTTAAAATAGACATTTACTAAAAAAAACTCGTAAGATTTGTGAAACGAAATAATTTAATATATCTATACATTGTTGTATAAACACTACAACAAAGATCATGAATGAAATAATGTACACTATTACTTACTTAGTATATGTCATGAGGAACCCTTTGGCATTGGAACATTAGGAACAAGAGAAAAGGTGAGAAAAGAGAAATAGCTTGGTCCACCAAGGAATGAATATAAGAACCAAATTCATTTTCTAAAACCTGGATTGAATTAAGAAGTATATCTATTTGATTATAGCTCAGAAACAATGCGAGGTGTTGAGAGAAAGTTAAAATTAGATGTAAGTATAAAAAGACTTAAAATTGAAATTATTGTACTTAACCGGTTACTTTGAATTATAATAAATATGTGTTCGAAATATTTTAACAACATATACCTAGGTATTGTACCCGCATCATTGACATGGGACTAAGACGACCATCTCACCTGATTTAGTTTGCCAGTGATGAGTAGATTGAGGATCAAATCTCGGCTGGGTGTAATTACGGGTTTTAAGCTAAATGATCCCCCACTCTTAGTTTAATTAGTTATTTCTGGAAACTGTTTAGCTACAAAAACGGTTTAATTATTTATTTCTGAACTCGATATGCTTAATAGAGCCATAACTTGTGTATTTATAAAGGAAAATAATATTGGATAACACTTGGCACAACACAATAAATGCCTTAACGCCTAGACCGCAACAAAGGTAACCTCGTAAGATTAAACACATTATTTAAAAACCTATTTAAAATATCACTTTGATTGAATTAGTGGTTATGGCTGCCTTTTGTATTATTATTCTTAAATTATTAATAAATAATAGCGATCAATCAATTAATAATTTGTATCTGTTGAAATTAAAAATTCCTGATTGTTTTAAGAAAAATGAATTAATTGTATGTAAACTTATATTAGTGTATGTGGCCGAATCACAAAGTATAAAACAGGCCCCATGTTGTAGTGGTTAGTGCACCTGGCTACAAACCTAAGGGTCCCAGCTTCTATTCCCGACTGGTACCTTGGGTAGCTTTTACTTAAGGGGAAAGTACCCAACGGTCACCAGGAATCGGTAAATTAGGTTTAAGTTAGGTTAATATTCACATCGGCTACACAACATCATAATAATTAGCACCACATGTAATTACTGGTACTGTGACATTAGCACCCCAAATAATCCAATACTCACATACATCCTGCAATTCTATAGATTTACAAAACTTACTATGTCTACAATATGGTTTTTACTCACTAGTTGTATCATCTGGCTTAGCACGAGTTCCATGACCAACCTGCTAACTCCGATGTATATAATGAAAGGAAGATCCAAACAGCTATGAGGGATGTAGCAAGAAGATATTTCGTTAGAGGGATCCATAAATGGGCGGATTGGTCCAGCCAGGTGACAGACGGGCCACTCACAATCTTGAACTGCCTACCCACCAGGTGTCCGGTCTACGTGACTTAGTGAACGTTCCATGTTTTAACGGCCAACTCACCAGGTGTCCATCCTACGTGACTTTAGCGCACGCCAAACTTTTACAGCTGCTAACAAGAGAGTCATTCTGTTAGCACGTGTTCGCAACATGGCGTTATATTTTAATAGGAATATATTCCACCTCTTTTTCAATCAACTAGACCTATATATAGCTGGCACTCAGCTACGTTGACTATTATATTCGACACTTCCACGAGAAGTCCTGGTTGGGACTTTGACATAACTGCTCCAGGATGACAATATATAAACTAAATATATTTTATTAAATATTTAAAACTTAAACGACCTTTAATGGGTTTGAGTGCTTGAAAACTTTTAATTATGTGATTATAATCGTTCAGTATAGGCGTCGATAATTTATCACTAGAAAATTTAATTTTTGAAAGTAAATTTTGTTTTATGGAGCACTTAATGTTTCCTTTTGCCGCTTGGGCACTAGTCTCTTTGTAATTTTTGTAATGTTAATTGGTAGTCATCTTTTACATTCTTTCTCTAGCTTGGAATATTTAGTTTAAATATAAATTGTTGTTGCACTTGTGGTTACCAATAATTGTTTGAACTTTAAAATTTGATAATGTTTCATTTATAGGTAATATTTTGTAGACGTTTTTCTTTATAGAAATTATTAAAGTAATTAATTTTGGTTGGTTTATAAGTTAAAACTTTAACATTTACTGACTCGTTGAGTAAGATATTACCACTATTATATTGTAATATTGCTTTGTTTTCTATTATAATATTAACATGTCGGGATCTTCTCAATTACTTAGAAGCTGGTGGAAGTAATAGTCCCACAGAAGTTTGAGTTATGTCGGGAGGTCAAACATTTGTGTAATTTATAAATATCGGAATTGATATTTAAATTTAAACTGGAATTTTAAATTTGTTTAGCCTAAATTCACAATAGTGATTCAGGTGTGTTGTTAACCGTTTAAAAGGGTCTTCTTAAGCGCTTTATTATAATAATGATCCAAAGGTTTAAAGGTTTAAACTATGTGTTTAGTAGGAATTCATAATAGTGATTCGGGCGCTTTGTTAACCGTTTCAGAGAGACTCTTTAAGCTCTTTATTATTATATTAATGATTTTGTTTATTATTGGGTCTTTTCCAGAGTAATTCATATAGTTAAATAAGTTACCTTGGGATTGTGAAATATATTCTCAAATGTACTGTGCAAGTGCAGTCTCTGCCTATTTATATGTTTTTCAACACGCTTCAGTTTGCCTTTTAGGTCATGTGATTTTTTATTTTCCTCTGTTGATAATTCGATATTTTCTTAAACTCACAATTGTTCCTATTTTTTGTTATATTAATTTCCTTATAGTTTCCATCCACCTTCTTTTAGGCTATTGTGGCCTCTGGCTATTAGAAATGGAGGTGGAGAACGGTACAAAGATACTGTCGGACGAGATTAAAGTTCGGATAACTGTTTTTCTTATCACGCTGAAAAATATTCTACAGTTTAGTTTAGTAAAATCCTCTAGCACTGCTACCTGTTTTGTTTATGTATTTATGTACTATTTGTGTACTTTAAATATAATTTACAAATTTAATACACATTACTGAACGACAGTAAACAAAATATTTATTTATTTAGCCACGTACCTATTTTAAGACAATCTATTATTAAATTTATTAATATTTTACCTTGCAGCCTTCCCACTACGAATTTTAGCACTTATATAAATACGATTTGAGACAAAATAACTTTCCATAGTGATTGAATCTATTTTAGGCAAGTTGCCCAATTGACCATGAACAAATCACTGCTCCATAATTGATCCAGACACGCTAAAACACAATAAAAACAACAATACAACAGTTTATATCGTACGTTTAGTCAGCACTGAACTAGTGTGACGTGGGGAATGCTTTGCGGATACGATGTCGTCACGCAGTCATCACCCGGACGCAACAGAGCTACGGAGATTGGAGCGAGGTGCAACGTTTTTATTACATTTTATAATCTTATAAATTTGTAAATACGTATCATATCGACTGTGAATAAAAACTGTTGTATTTGTAGCAATGGATTATGTAGTTATTAAATGTAACAATCAATGTTTTATTTTGTGTTCCCACATGCATTGTTTTATCCTAGAATTTGTATTATGGTAGCAGATATTAATATGTTACAGAAATGATTGTATATTGTACTTACATCGAAACACCAGAACCATTAATGACCTGTCCTATCCACTGTAAGGTCCTCGTTGGGCTGAAGCAAGGGCCAGGTTGGAATTTTACGGCTCACCGTGATAGATGACGTTATGGGACTCTAAAACGAGATGGTTTGAGATCGTAATAGGTCTGACATTGAGATCCTTCCACGTCTTGTAAGTGACTGTCCAACTGCGCCATCTATCTAGAAACAATGATACACAGACCAAGCATGTATAGAGGTTGCCATCTTTTGAAAGAAGAAGGAACTTCTTGGTGGAAGGAAAGGTAATTCAATTTTCTCCCAAATATTTTGTCTCCAACCCAAGCCAGAAATTACCTTTTGACTGGAGGGGTTTTATTTTGGTAAAATAATACAGGAGAGTCTCGGTTAAACGACATTAGCTTATCAAACATTTTATCTTATACAACGTCCCTTAAAAAAAGCTGTTTGTTTTCTCCTGAGTGTACCGCAGCCCCTCAGTTGCCTTGACTTTCACGCGCGTGTCGGTCATGTCTCGTCTTTCCTAACGGCCACTCAGTGCAGTTTGGTATTGTATGCGGATCGGCTTACTGTGTGTTATTGTGCAGTGTTTACGTGCATGTGTGATTAAGTAAGTAACGTAGTTGTGTTTTGAAGCAGTTTTTACTGAAATTTACGCGAGTATGGTGACAAAAAGAAAGAAAGTTTTTGTATCAATGGAAGAAAGACTTGAGGCAATCAATAGACTGGACAAAGGAGAGACGATGCAGAAGGTAGCTGACGATTATGGTGTCAGACGGGTAACCTTAAGAGACTTGAAAAGGAAAAGATTATAAATAGAAAAATAGTGTTCCTAGAGAGTTACGGAGGGTGCACTAAAAGAGAGAAAAACGATGAAAAAGTGTGACAATGAAAAAGTTAGCGAGGCTTTGTACGTTTGGTTTACACAGTTCAGAGTATGCCTACTTTAGGGTCTATTTTACAGCAAAGGGTGTTGCATTTTCAAAATTAATTTAATGACGAGGACCCAGATTGTACAGCAATCGTTGGTTGGCTCAACAGATGGAAGAAACCTAATGGAATCCTACAGTTAAGTGTTTGTAGTGAGAAACTGTCATCCAATTTTCAATAAATGGAGGCATTCAAGAAAAAATTTCAAGACTTTATTGAAACTGAAAGCCTAATGGGTGATCATATATTTAGTTGTGACGAGTCAGGCCCTGATTACAAAATGTCACCTAGTAAGAGTCTTGCAGTCAGAACTAAAGCAGCAGCCCCTGGCTCTAAGCGTAGTAAATAACGCCTGACAATTTTATCATTTAGCAATGCTACAGCAAACAACAAAATGGACCTCGCAATGACTAGGAATTCAAAAAATCCAAGATCCTTTAAAACAATTTCAAAAAACGCTTTTCCTGTAAAATACTACAAATAAAAAAGTGCGTGGATGAGCAATGAAATTTTCAAAGATTGTTTTTTTTAAGGAATTCGTTCACTCCACGGAGAAATTTTCGAAAGAAAATAACCTCCCCAGAAAAGCAGTTTTGTAGCTAGACAACGCCCCGACGTATCCTGATGCAGAGGAGCTTCAAGATGGGGACATTAAAGCTATGTTTCTTCCACCTAATGTAGATGCCATATGCCAACCGATGGATTCGGGTGTTTTGGAAACGCTAAAAAGGAAATATGGCAGGAAGCTACTGTCGACAATTATAGAAGGAATTTAAGAAGAGCAAGACATGATTGAAAAATTGAAATGCATCAGTGTAAAGGATGTTGCTTATTGGGTTGCAAGGGCCTGGGCTGACGTTAGGGTTCTAACAATTGCCAAATCTTGGAAGAAGCTGTGAGGCAAAGATGAAGATTAGATTATGGAATCGGAAAGCGCAGATGAAATCGAAGGAAGCATTCTACCCTTATTCCAATGTATCCCTGAATGTGAGGATGCATCTTCGCAAGATGTTGAAAGCTGGATGGACGAAGATGATCGGTATGAAATAACTGATGAGGAAATTATCGCTCTTGTCAAAAGCGATGGCAACGAAATTGATGATCAAGGATCAACTGTTGAGCCTCTCAGAATCTTGCTTAACGATAGAGTTAAGGCTCTAGAAACATCCATAAAATACGTTGAACAACAAGAAGAATCTTTGGGGATCGACATAATGATGCTGCAAATATGGCAAGACTTGGCAGCGAAGAAACGGGAACCGTCGGGAAAGCCGACTAATATTATACATTTTTTTAAACCATCACAGAACTGAATGTTTTATGGATTTAACTTCTGACAATAATGTTACTTTAAGTTCATTTTATAGAATTCTATATTTATTTGCAGTCAATTTTAAACGATAACTTCAATACAAATTTGTAGCTAAATTTGTAAATAAATTACTGTATAATGTTACCTTGTATTGAATTTTTTATGTTGATTTGTTGTAAAACGTGATATAAGTGCTTAATTTGCACAATTATAATGTAGTTTTGAAGTTTAGTAGGCTTATTCTTAATTCCTCCCTATTATCCGACATGTTCGCTTATCCGACTTTCTACTGGCCCGTTTATGATGGATAAGCGAATCTCTAATGTAAACTTAAATTATTTAAGTTTACTATTAAGGCCTAAGTTGGACATTTCGTGTTTTGAAGGTTGAGAAACCAAAGTGAAAGGAACAGATTTATTTGATTGCAGAGAGATTGGTCGTCAACGTGTGTTGTTTACAACACAGACAAGTCACGCGGGAAAGCCCAAGCTTGGGTTTGGAAAAGTGCTCAGTTATTCGGTAATATTATTGTCTCGTTGTGTGAAGAAAGATGTTGTGTGGGTCGTTTACCGAGATCGCCCAACTATCCGCTTCCTGGTTCGATGTAAGGAATTCCTGGAAGTTTCTGCCACGTGAAGACTTGAGGATTTTATCTCAGGTTGAGTACAGCCTAACAAGGGATAGTAGAGCAATACTGTATTATATTTTCTCCCGCGGTAGTACCACTGAGTAACCAATCTTCAACGACGGGGCTCCCTCAGCTGAATTTGTTCCCGGGCTGAAGTAGCTGACTTTATCTCCTCTAATCTGGGGGAATTTGTCCAGCATTGAGAGTCCATCAGGGGCTAAGTCCTACTTCTCTATCGGCTTGAACTATGGAAATAATTATCCAAGAGGACAATATTTCCCATTAGTATTCAATAAATGATACTGGGCTACGATGGTACACTAAACAGCAGTGTCACCTTTTTCGCGAGAACGGACTAAAACTCTGGGAATGAACTGTGTGTTCGTGTTAGAGCAAAGGTTTTGTAATATTTGGACAAATTTGATGGATTTTTGAACTACGATAATTTATTGAAGAGTGTTTAACTATTATTGTAGCTGTTAGTTGGAGTTAGCTGTAGTGTGCTCGACCTTCCAGCAAAGGCTTATGTCTAAGGACCAATTTGAAAAGACAAATTTCTAATGTTGATAATAATTGTGTTTATATCTGGTAATTTACTATATGTGTTGATGTTGGGTCATAATGTATATGTCATCACCATCCTAATCATCATCATCATTATCATCCTTATTTAGAAATGTCTTGAATACCAAGCTGTAAGCTCAAATAAATGCCAGTTTTCCCTTTGGTAAATTATGAAACTAAACTACATGTGGTTGATTTAGTGATATGTCAGTGCAAGGTCTTTTCCTCCCCTTACATAGAACCTCTTAACGTTTTTTTATTTCTATTACTCCATAGCTCCATATTGCCCATGTTTAGATTTAGGATAGGTCCTCGTAGAGCTGAGTTGGGCTACACTGTTGGAAATAATATGGAAAATCAAGAGGGTTATTTCAGTCTAGAGCTTTCTAGATGAGTCCTGATTGTTCCACGGGTTCTACGCATGCTCCATGTTACCTTTCTTGCTATCCAACTCCACCGTCCTAGTGGTTTCCCTTCTACCAGTCTGAGAAATTATGTGTTATAATTCAATAGCTCTATATATGTATGTTTGGCCTGTGTGATTTTCTCTTGGTACTACAGTTCCCTAGCTTTGGTACGCTAAGCGCTGTCTGTGGCAGGCAAATATCTACGTTATTCTAAACTCTCTTTCAGCTTAAAATTATTTTGATAAACCCCAAAACCTATTATTTGTGGATTTAGCTTATAATGTTAATTTTATTTTCGTAATTCTTGGGTCACCTCTGTGTGTTTTATTAAATTTTCCTTTTAAGATCACTATGTAGTATTTGTGAATTTCATGTAAGCTTTATATTAAGGAGGTGCTATTTTGGCATGAGAATATTTTATAGTAATTGTCCAGTTTAAATCCAATATGTTGACTTGTACAAATTACTAATTAAATTCTTTATTTATGACTGCCATTTTGGGTGTTCAAAATACATTGTATTTATCTTGCTATTTAGTGCCATTATTTTAGGCTTTAGAACTCTAAATAGTAAACCCATTAAACATCGCTGCCATGTCGAGTGTTTATTAATTTTATGAACAACAACTACCATGCTGGGCGTAAGAAAAGGGCTATACTCGTTATGACTTTCCTATAAAAATCCGTTCCTTTCCACAAATTACTCTGTGGTGTTTGTTTTTTGTGGTTATATTACTTCCTTTGAATGTTAAATAAAAATATGTTTGACTAAAACTCTTTTTTCCTTTTGTTCTTATTTGGGGTTGTTAGAGTCAGGGGTTACAGAAAGGTCATCTAGGATATTTTATAGGTGTGAAAAGACACACACACACACACATTGGGAAATTATATGTGTATATTTGAGCTAGGAGTTACCTGTCTGAAAAGTTTAGGTTTCCTAGGTCATCTGGTTTGTGAGATTTTTTCAACTTTGGTATTTTGGAACACAGCAAGGCCTTTTGTCGGGAAAGGGGATGTTCAAATTGTTCCAGGCCAGATAGTTATAGCTAGGTTTGAGTTTACTCTTCTGAACCAGTTAGCGGTGCTCAAATTGTGGGCCAATTACGCCCATCTGACATGGCTTGCGTTTTGTATGTTATTTAACTAGTATTGTTCCCCATTTTGCAGTGCTCAAATTGTGGGCCAATTACGCCCATCTGGCTTGGCTTGCGTTTTGTATGTTATTTAACTAGTGTTGTTCACCAGTTTGCGGTGTTCAACTTGTGGGTCATTTCTGCCCATCTGGCGTAGCTCGCGTTTCACTTACCTTGATGTGATAGCCCTTGGAGGAGTTTGATGCCTTCCTTATATATTGCTAACATTCTATGGTCATGTTTTTAATGTTTCTGGCTTAGACCAGTCGGTCGTGTGCCAGCCCATGATAAGTCAAGGCCTAGAGCCCTGTATTGGAACTTACCCTATAAAAAAATTTGTTTTATGTTTTTGGCCGGTCTATTAATAACCTGAGCTGACAGACAACAGTCTTGTGTCTTTGTAAACTGACCTTTTCTTATCTAGCCAGCTTACCTGGCTCAAATTATCCTCATCTCTTTTCATAGTATTGTTCATGCTAGGTTCTGAGTATGTGCCCTTTGGGTCCTGCTCGTGTGTAGTAGCTTGCTAGTCATTTGTTGCAACAAATTATCTTTTGCTACCTTATTGTATGGGATGTCTTGGCCTCCCGGTACTAAGAGAGGGGGAAAATTGTTTAGTGTACTTTGTATTATGATTATTTTTGCTAGCACAGCAATACCTATTAAGAGTAGGACTGGAGTCACTTAAATTAAGCACAAACTTAACCTGTCTTTCAAAATCATTGGCGCTTCCACCAAGTTTTCTCTCGGAGAGTATTGATTATACAGCTATCTGTCTAGATAATTATCCTGGTCAACTATATGGACTGTTTTGTGAAATATTGGATTGTGTTCTGATGTTACTCTTTCTATTTTCTCAGCCTTTGTTACATTAAACTTGTTTGTTAATATTTATTTTATCTTTTGCTTTCAAGTGTCTCCTGTTGTGTCTATTCACCTTGTTTACGTAATCAGCGTCTCTAGTGTTAACCAGAGCGCCGTTACATCAGGAAATGATGCAATTCAGAAGCTGCTGAATTCCAGGGCGCCCCAATAAAGGTTGGAAAAAAGAAGAAAGTTATCTTTTTTTCAGATTTACTTCAGATGAAAGCTATAGGATTATCTACAAAATTAAAACTTAGGGGAAAGTCGTGTAGTAACGGACACCTAAGGTTTTTACATTTAATTTATAATTTCATTAAATGAAAATGAGACAAATGACATGTAAATATTAAGATTACATGTGTATTTATATACCTGCTGTATTAAAATAGCTTATAGAAAATATTGTTCTTTCTAGAGTCATTTAAAAAAATAGGCTTAGTTCAGTTTAAAAAAGTATTGTCGGGTAGTACCGGACATATTACAATATTATAATTTTTTAATCAAATTTGGACACCAAACTTCTCTTATTATCTTAAGATGCTTTTTCACAAGAGTCACATTTATAAAGAGAGGGATTTAATTCAGTATTGGCACAATTCTTGTGCGCCCACCCTTGGCAAAAGTCACACTTTATCCAATCCTCGTCAAAAAAAATTCCGCATATTATGCAGTCGGTTTTATTTTCAACTTCTTCGTTCATAAGTTGTGCCGAAGTTTTGTTAACTTTTCTGTTATTTTGATGTAGTTTTTTTTTATCGTGACTTCCAGCTTAGTTTTTGATTTTCCCATTTTCGTGAATTGTTTTTCTTCTAACTGAGCTTTATAAGGACTTGATGTTAGTATTTCGCTCTTAGCACCGTCTTATTCTAACATTTAACCTACGTTCTGCAGCGACAGGCACTGGTGACACTTGTGTGATTATGGTGTGGAAAAATCCAGTTGAAGGAGTTGATGACTGTGGAGTCTTTGATGTTGAAGTTTGTGCGGTTGAAGTTGACTGTTGTGAAGTCATGGAAGTAAATAACTCTGGAAATGGAGGTTGTGGAGATACAGAAGTTGAGGCTCTTGGAGATTCAAATGTTGGTTGTAAATTTTCGTGTCCATAATTTGATGTGAGTGGAGTCTTAGGGGATATTGATTGTAGATTTCCTGGATCATTTTTCAATAGCTCTATGTCTTTCTAGACAGAGTCGGGAATATCTAGTCCTTACGATGGCAAATAGTTCAAATCTGTGAATATGTTTGGATTATATGGATATATACCTGCACATTCAAACCCTTTTTTTTTTATCTATATCCATTCGGCAAATTTTGGTAAAAGCATAGCTTACTAATCCAACTACATCACAATTTGTTTTCCGGTCAGGAACTATTTTTACTTCATTTCCTAATTTTAACTTCGCTACTCTGTCTCCTAAGGAACTTTTAGGAACAGCGTATGTATTTGCCGCCTGTCTCACTGTCATAGCGTTACTTAAAACCTTCTCTACAGCTATTTTCATGTTCTCTTCTTGCCACTTCCCACTTAAGCCTACTTTTTCCTTTTTCTTTAATTTAGGCATAGTGTAAAATTCCAGAATAGGTTACCTGAAAGAAAAAGTTCTATGAAGACAAAATAAATATATATATATAATATATATAATTTAGTATTAAGTATATATATACCTAGTCTGAGTAATCTTATCTAACCTTAATTGAATGTTTTATTTGAACTTTATTTGTTGTTAATGTTGATAAAAAAAAATTGTGGCATCCCCCAGTTTGTCCGGTACTGGACGAAAACAACTTGTCCGATACTAGCCGATCTGTATGGCAATAAAATAATGGTATTCATTACAATAATATTTTCTTTGTTGACCAAATCAATATTATAACTTATTCAGGAGTTTACCCTTTACCTTATATCCAATAAACAAATTAATTGTAATTACCGTGTGAGAATGAGAAGTCTTAAAAATGTAGTTGGAACAAAGATACAAAGCATATAAACTATACAAACACTCGTGGGAACCGTACGGCTCAAGGGCGCGCCTTCAACTAACTGTTGTCTTTGGCTGCAAGCAAGAGGAGTAATATTATACCTGAAAGAGTTATCTAGCTAACGGTAGTTTATTGAAACATGATCTGTCCGATACTAGCCGCTGTCCGATACTATACGACTCTCCCCTAATTGTTTAGGATGTTTAATAGATTCAAAGACAACAGTAAAACAATAAAGCAAAAATGGCCCTACTCACTGGCATAAACAAATAGATTAGCATGGATTGGCCAATTTCAATGCCAGAAGGCCTAATAAATAGGCTCGCTTCCAAATAATGTATTTTACTTGTTTGGTCTTTATATATTTTTACCTCACCAGTAACTTTATAAATAATTTTAAGTGTCATTAATTAAAACAGAGGTGATAGGAAAGACACTCGCCAATAAAAGCTACTTTAAATTTTTGGTTACATTAATATACTTATAAAAGTTCCAAACATTGTTAACCTTTAAATTTCTTGAATAGAGAGGATTTTTCCACTCCTACTAGGCTGCAAAGATGTTTTATTCTTGTTTACCTCTATCTTGGTTGTAAACAAAAGAAAATCAATATAAATCTAATTAACTTGAGGTTTAGAGTGGTATCGCTACCCTCTTCAATTTACATGGCCTAGCTAGATTTTGGTGTAGCAAGGAGAAAGATACTGTCTATCTTTATCGCTCTTACTCACTAGAATCTACAAACTCTAATTGGAGCAAATAGTTGCGCTGGCGCAAGTTTGAAAGATGTGCCCAAATTTCTATTCACTAAAAGAATCAAGAGCAATTTGAGAGCAAAGTTGCGTCTTTTATTTGCCACCACTCAAGATTAGGTGCAACTAATAAATAATAATTGTCATTTCAATCACTTTAAATGGAGGCATATTATCGTAATGGCTTAAAATACAATTAGTTAACTGTACTCCAATTAATGATAAATAAATAGTATAACATACATCTGTCAAGCACAATATTTGTTTCGATTTAGACAGTGCTAACAAAACAATCACTTACCTTTTATTGCTGAATATTTAGATTCAACCACGGAATGGCATTTCTTGCATAAGGCCTATTACAAAACAAAACGTCAAACAAATCCACGGACTGTGTAATCTTTGTCTAGATCCAAAGAGGTTTGTATCCCTACAAGTCCAAATACATTTCGTCAATTAATATGGCGGTTAGTTTAGATTTAAAATAAGTTTTAAAGTTTCTATAAATGTTTTATTAATGGAACTTAAACTTTAAATTAATAATATAAATAAATACTAAATAATGTACTAATATTGTTTTTGTAAAGCACCCGCTTCTAATTATTGTATTGCTATTTTATAAACAAAATTTCTATAAATCCTTGTATTTGCTGTCATTCTCATAAGGGATTTTAAATAAAGTAGCCTTGATTTTGAAAGTAAATTCTTCACAGGGATTGGTCGAAAAGAGCACAATTAATGACGTTTATGGTGACGTCACCATAATCTTGCCACTAGTTTGCACCTTAATTAGTGAATACTGAAATTGAAAGGCGCATCTTTGGGGAGTATCTTGGGTGAAAACTTGCCCTATTTCTAGACCTGCGTCGGAGCAGAATTGCACTCGTTAGTGAATCCAAACCCTGAAGTTTAAGCTCAGGTTATTTGATACACCTAACCTAACATTTAAACATGTATAGTAGGTCAAATATACTTTTCAAGCTGAGGTTATAGATTTAACCTCAACAAAACCTAACAGTGAAAGAATGGCCCTTAAGTTGATGTAATCAAGTACATAGAAACAATCTTCTAGCCTTTTAAAAATAGAGCCTATGTACTGTATATATTAGGATTTTTTTAATTTTTTTATTTCTAACATGTTGTACTAAAATAATAGATCGGTAGGGTACTGGTAGTTTTAGAAATTCCCCTTGTGTTGTTCAAATATGATTTTTGGACTTGGTAACGATTTTAAAAGTGAAATACATTCAGGGCCTATAATCATGAAAGATAAACACATATTTAAAAAAGGTTATCAGGGTCGTTCTAGAAAAAAGGTACCATTTGGGATGAAAATTTTCTATAAATTTAACTATTCTTATTCTAGTTTTAAAATAATAATTATGTTTCATAATATTGTTCTGATATTGGAAATATTTATGGTCACAATCTTTTCAACCTCTTACATGATTTACACAAAAGTATATAAAAACATGTGTAACGGAGGAGACACACTGTGTAACGGAGGAGACACACTGTGTAACGGAGGAGACATACTGTGTAACGGAGGAGACACACTGTGTAACGGAGGAGACACACTGTGTAACGGAGGAGACACACTGTGTAACGGAGGAGACACACTGTGTAACGGAGGAGACACACTGTGTAACGGAGGAGACACACTGTGTAACGGAGGAGACACACTGTGTAACGGAGGAGACACACTGTGTAACGGAGGAGACACACTGTGTAACGGAGGAGACACACTGTGTAACGGAGGAGACACACTGTGTAACGGAGGAGACACACTGTGTAACGGAGGAGACACACTGTGTAACGGAGGAGACACACTGTGTAACGGAGGAGACACACTGTGTAACGGAGGAGACACACTGTGTAACGGAGGAGACACACTGTGTAACGGAGGAGACACACTGTGTAACGGAGGAGACACACTGTGTAACGGAGGAGACACACTGTGTAACGGAGGAGACACACTGTGTAACGGAGGAGACACACTGTGTAACGGAGGAGACACACTGTGTAACGGAGGAGACACACTGTGTAACGGAGGAGACACACTGTGTAACGGAGGAGACACACTGTGTAACGGAGGAGACACACTGTGTAACGGAGGAGACACACTGTGTAACGGAGGAGACACACTGTGTAACGGAGGAGACACACTGTGTAACGGAGGAGACACACTGTGTAACGGAGGAGACACACTGTGTAACGGAGGAGACACACTGTGTAACGGAGGAGACACACTGTGTAACGGAGGAGACACACTGTGTAACGGAGGAGACACACTGTGTAACGGAGGAGACACACTGTGTAACGGAGGAGACACACTGTGTAACGGAGGAGACACACTGTGTAACGGAGGAGACACACTGTGTAACGGAGGAGACACACTGTGTAACGGAGGAGACACACTGTGTAACGGAGGAGACACACTGTGTAACGGAGGAGACACACTGTGTAACGGAGGAGACACACTGTGTAACGGAGGAGACACACTGTGTAACGGAGGAGACACACTGTGTAACGGAGGAGACACACTGTGTAACGGAGGAGACACACTGTGTAACGGAGGAGACACACTGTGTAACGGAGGAGACACACTGTGTAACGGAGGAGACACACTGTGTAACGGAGGAGACACACTGTGTAACGGAGGAGACATACTGTGTAACGGAGGAGACATACTGTGTAACGGAGGAGACATACTGTTTAACGGAGGAGACACACTGTTTAACGGAGGAGACACACTGTGTAACGGAGGAGAGACACTGTGTAACGGAGGAGAGACACTGTGTAACGGAGGAGACACACTGTGTAACGGAGGAGAGACACTGTGTAACGGAGAAGACATACTGTGTAACGGAGGAGACACACTGTGTAACGGGGGAGACACACTGTGTGACGGAGGAGACACATGTAAACAAGGGAACAATCCGGAGAAATAGATAACTATGAATAAGTACACCAGTAATATTGTAATGAAGGTGGAGTATTAAACAATTCTACATATTTGCAATCAAATTTATTAATATTATTTATGTAAAATTAGGTACATTAACTAGTAATAGCTAAATATACTAATTGATTTTAGAAAATAGTCTTTTAATTTTATGGAACATGACGTTCTGACCCCGTTTGTTTATATTTGGAAGGTTTAGCACTTGAACAATTCACTCATATCTATGACTGAAATATCCTCTTTTTCGGGGAAAACAAACTTTTCCCCGACAGAATGTTTCAAGAAAGACGCGGTGAATTCTTTATGTGGGTCCACAGCCTGTATAACAGCAATGTAATGGCGTATAACTTTTATTACCCTGAACTTCCACTAACACGAGGTCATTTACATCCAACTCCTTTTCTATTGTTGGCTCTTCAGCCTCAGATTCTGAGTATATATCGTCAACAACAAGTTTGGTTGACTTCTGACCTGTATACAATTGCTAAGGAAATTGTTTTTGAGCTTGATTTTGACTATCAGATTTTACAGTCTTACCAATTATTTCCACTTAATTTTAAGATCAGCTAAGAGTGTCCACTCATCCTTTAGATATAAATAATATATTATAAAGGATACAAGCAAGCTGAATGGTGCTCAGTCCGTAATGTGTACATTTCTCTGTTGGTTGACACTGCATCCAGGAAAGATGACGTACTTGTAGTTCCATCTGTTCTCTTGTTCCAAATAACTTCATGTGTGCGCATCGTTCCCTTAAAAGCTGGTATTGTTTTTGGATTTGGAAGGTGTTCATCTATTTTCTGTAGTTGTCTTTCATCCATTGTCATTATGTGGATACTCTTAAGCTCTCCCTGTAGCACTTCATACAAGATTTGAAAATTGGGGAGGTCGGTGGCTGTAGCAACAAGACTGTCTGCCGTTCTCTTCGAACAGCCTGCAATCCCATCTGGAGCACCCTTGCCATCTCCAGCTTCTGAGTAGTGCCAATGAATGGTTTTACACACACCCAACATAGAAGTTAGATAGTTCCCAATCACTACATGATTTCTGGATTGAGTCTTTGGTCCGTCACTTACAAAATGAACAGTTTTTAAATCAGTTACATAAGTCTTCAGTTTTTCAATTACAGGCAGCAAGTGAGCACAAATGGCAGTGAAAATGTGTCGCAAGTTCTCTGCGAGCGTCCCAAAAGACACAGTTTTCACTGATTGAGTGTAATTTGAGAAAATATATGAAACAACTGTATCTAGTGAGACTTTACCTTCTGATGAGCCAAAATGTGCTGCCTGGACCTCACTTGCATAATATTTACAATCGTAATTCTCAGTAAAAATCCATGTGGATTAAAACTTAATCTGAACTTAAACTTGTCTTTATCGAGTCTAAGACATGACACTGATGCTTTATGTTTGTGTTATACTGTAAAAACTTTAAAATTGACTTCTCAAACTCTAAAACTAAATCTTTCTTTTTATATGTAATGCTTTCTTTTGCTGGTTTTTTTTCGTAATTTTCTCATTTCCTCTCCCTAAAATATCCGTTTGACAAGCCATTTTGTAAGTACAGTTTCCTCAAGTTTTTCATACTTGTGGAATTCAATATTTTCCATATTACATTTCTTATATGTTCTTTCGCGACGAGTTACCTCAGATTTGTCATCACAAGTCATGGCTTGAAAAATATCTCGAAGAGAACTTTCACTTATCCTATTTAAAGATGTAAGCTTTTTTTGTAAGTAGGGAAATGTTTTCATTGATGCTACACTAACAGATGTCTCTGTCTTTAGCAGAATGAAGTACTACCCGAAAAGGTCTATACTGACAGAACAAAGCATATGATAACTTTAAACCAGAATGCAGATTTTTAATTTATTATTTGTAGATATGTTGCATTGATTCGTTAAGAAACCTTTTCTGTTCTTTAACCGTTTTCCTTGTGACTGTTTCTTTTTTACCTGTTGTCAATCTACTATTTTCATCTTGTAGTAAGAAGTTTTGTACAGTTTTTTTAGTTTAAGCTCTGTGTTGTAATGATTTATCTTGCTTAGTTTGGTTGAACTTCTGTATTTCTTAACAATTGATCCAGCTAGATTTGCAACAAATGCACGTTTTTTTTCTNTGCTCTTTTTCAAAACTCTCTTTTATTTTATTTTCCATTACTGCTCCAAAAAGTAATTTATGCCTTACTATAGGTGATACTTTTTGCCCAATAAGTAAGCTTTTAACAAGTTTTCTTTGAGTTTTGTCCTTCTTTGTAACAGTTTTATTTTTTTAGCGATGCATCTGCTGTCGATATCTGGCCATTCTCTTCTACGTTATTTTCACTTTATTCTGTAAATCCTTTATAGTTGTCTCTAATTGTTTCTTGTTCTTTCTTCTTCGTTATTGTCCACTATCCTTCCGTTTGTCGTATTTACTGATGTTACCTTCTTCATTTTCCAAATGGACATCAAGCAGCACACCAACCAGGCTAGCTGGTTGTAAATTAGCTTCCAAATTTTCAACCAACTGATTTCGTGATTTTACAATGGTTTGAATTTTTCTAGTTCTGACTCTCCACCTTCTCCTTAGTATCCTTATTTCACATTTTGATGGTGGTTTATTTATTAGGTGTAAGCCTAGTGGCAAATAAATCGTTTAGGCTCAGTAACATAAACATATAACAGGCTTATGACTCATATGAATAACATTGCGACGTCCATATTTAGTAGTTTTACCATTTAAAGGCCTACATTTATATAAATTTAAAAATAAAACTTTTATGTATAGGCCTAAATGTTTCTTTTATCCAAAAGAAAAATAATGTATTTACCTTCTTTTGTAAATGCTTTTAGAAATCAAACTATGGTACCTATATTAAAAGTTGCAAACACATGTAGGCCTATAGTTTAGTTAAATTAGCCTTTAAATATGAAGTTTTTCAATGAATTCAGGCTTACATTTATTCTGCAGGCACAACTTTAACATAATTAGAAAAAGTGTATCCTCCGTTATTTTACTTGTAAGACTCCATTACGTCTATTTTGTAACGAGGGACGCAGTTTCAGATTTATAATTGTGTACAATATTATGTTTTGTGGTTAGGTTAACTAACAGCTTTGGAATGGCAAACATTGTGGCATTTTAATATGAAGCATCCATAATTATTTGTCTAAGAATAATTATTATCTTTTTAAATAATGAACGGAAGATACACAAAGTATATGACCAACCGAATAAATCTTGCTAACATTGAAAATTAGTCCTTATCAAAAACAACTATCAGCATAAACAACACATGAGGTATCCACAAAATGGCTTCCTCACTCATGTTATATTGAGTATGAAACAGTGCTGCTCTTATTTAAAGATTTTTTAATTTTTAACGGAGTATACAAATTTTGCTTGATTACAACCACATATTGTAATTATTTAAAAATTCAGAAATATATCTACACAAAACAGAATTGTTGTAGTAGTATTTAATACATTATCATCATTGTAATTTTATTTATTATTTAAATCATAGTAATTGTAACAGTAAACAAAAAGAGCTGGCCTGTGATACATATATCCCTCCGTTCAGCGTAAAAAAACACAATAAATATAACTTTTTTTCTAATAAAGCATAAATTATATAAGCAAATCAGTTGCCTATTATAAAAAAAATGCCATATTTTTGTAGTTTATTTTGTCACAATACCCTTGTGACATGAAAAGGTCCCCTTTTTTTCCTAGAACAACCCATTAGGCTCATTATTGTGTATTCAAATACAAAACCATGTGTTTTATAGTGTCCATTTTGTAAATTGGATACCTTCATGCCAATTTTTACAGTTCTAAATTGATTTCATTAGTTATTTTCACTGATGATTATTTATATTTAACACTATTTATCATTGGCATTAAAAGATTATAGTAGGCCTACATTACTGGATACCATTACCACATTATTTACACATTAAGAACAAGATATGGGCTTAGAACGCTATAAGTTGTAGGCCTGGCGCTTTTGTAAAAGAAAAAAGATGGCATTAAAACTAGGCCTATTGAAAAGGATCAATGTTGAAGATAATAAACATAAAAAACACTATCTTTCAAAATGATTATTGGCTTATTGTATATACAAAAATATTAAACTCACCTATTCAACAGGATAATGTTCCTCCATGAAGTTTCATTCTTGATTCACTGTTCAGTGAGTAAACTTAAAAAATAATGCATTATAGGTTATAGGCTTATTATTTTTGCTATGAATTATGAACTAACCTCAGCTAAAAAATCTAGCCTTCCATTTCTCAAACAATTAATGGTTAAATTAAAGCTGGGTTGGGTAATATAAATTTTTATAGAGGTTATTTTCTTGCACTTGGTTGTCATCGATGTAAGCTATAGGCTAGTGAAGAAAATGTTGAGATTTGAATGAGGTAGGCCTATTTTAGAGTGTCTACCAATCGTGAAAATTGTGAGACATGTAAAAATCATTAGATTATATTTTGGTCATGAAATTTATGAACTTAGCTTCCAAGTTATGAATTATTGTGAGCCAAATTCAATGTATAGTGAATAATATATTTGTATACTTTGCTGCTCAAAATAAACTTAAATTTATAATACTTCCCAGTTACGTAGTTAGGAAATGAGAAAATATTAGAAATAAGAATTGACGAAAATCTCACTTTGTCAAGGGTGCGGGTGGGCATTAATTTTTTTACTCTCTTTTTTTCATGAATATTTATGTGTAAGTCATGCAGTTTGTTTTACATGATTTGGTATTCTATTAGTTAGGTAAATTTTGTGTAATTTAAAAAGCCAATAACTGTAATATTAATATGCCAAGTAAGCCTATCTCTATGTGTTTATTGTGATTACAATCATGAATTTTATTTGGAGGTTTCTTAACGCTAAAAACCTCTTTTCACAAAGTGAAAGTATCTGGGCTTCACCCTATTTTTTTTGCCTTCAATTTTTATTACAGCTGCTTACTATACAAATATGAATGTCTATAGAATTTCAAACACAAACTATATAAAGATAGTAATGCAAGGAGAGATAATAAAATGCCTTGATAGTCTTTTAGCTAAGTAGTTCCCAACCTTTTCAGATTGTGACCCTCCTGAAACAAATGATAATTCACTGTCCCCCACCTTATCATATAGTTCCCCCCCTCCCTCTTAGTCCCTCCAGAGGTAGTGATGTGGAAAAATGTTTAGATACTTTACTAATATCGATATTTTTCTACTCGATACTTTTACTGATATTAATATTCACACTCCGGTATCTGATCTGTATAGAAAGGAACCACCTTTTTGCTATCTTCACTCATGCTTGAATTAAATGTATATCGAATAGTACAAACTTTAGGACTAATCATATGGGCATAGTTAAATCAATATACAAACTCTATCAAAGAATACAAACTTTAAGACTAATCATATGGACATAGTAAACCAATATACAAACTCTATCAAAGAATACAAACTTTAAGATTAATAATATGGACATAGTAAACCAATATGCAAACTCTATCAAAGAATACAAACTTTAAGACCAGTCATATGGACATAGCAAATAATAAACTAGTGAGGTCATAAGGACCACACTCTGTTTAGAATTAACAAACTCTGAATTAGAGTTTTTCATTCACTCTAAACCTATATTGAAGATTCTTAAAAGTACAAGTTTATAAAAGGTTAACTATATAATCTTAACAGATATTACATTATTTGCGTTTATGGGGTGAGACCAACGCAACAACCATCTTGACCACCACTTGTAGGCTTACAATGAATCGAGGCCTCCTGGATGCTCGTGCGACGCGTTGTTGGAAATGCATACAAAAATAGTGAGAGGCGATGCATTATATACGAAATGAATCTGACGTCTAAGAAGCGGAGCGGAAACGGGGGGTGGGGTCGGTTTCTTGAACCAAATAGAGCAACCCAAAATAACTTGAGTTGGTCACCGTACAAGGAATCACGAGACAGGCCTTCAGTTCGGTTGAATCGTCCTAGTTGACGAGTTGTGGCTGTAGCGTCTGCTTGTTCTATTTGGCCGTCTAATAGGGCAAGACCCGCGTGAACCGGGACATATTCAAGAACACAATTACACATGCTATATATTTCAGTTTCATTTATTCTTGTATATAGTGTATTTTGTTTTAATATCGTTTACTTTGATTGTACGTGCTAAATGCACTTAGCTCGTGACAAATCAAATTGGGGTAAGTTAAGATCCCTTTTAATTTTTGTTTGTAAATAAGTCAATTATGCAGTTGTGTTTTGATAGACCTGTTTCATTTACTTTTTTTTTAAAATCAATGAGTTGATGTTTGGTATCAACTGACAGTTTAGAAGTTTGTAATTGTTTAGATTGTAGAGTTTAACCTCAGTGGTATGTTTATTGATGAAAACCTAGCCTAATTTCCTATAACGGAGAGAAAACTAAAAACTTGGAGAATAGCAGGTATTTACATCGGATAGTACTGGAAAAGAACTCATGTTTATATCGGATATTATTGGAAAAGAACTCATGTTTATATCGGATATTATTGGAAAAGAACAGATGTTTATATCAGATAGTATTGGAAATGATATTGTCACATATCCAGCAGAAACATGGGCAATGAATATAAGAGAGACTAGGAAAGTGGAGACCATGGAAATGAAGTTTGTGAGAAGCATGTTAGCTGTCACAATGAGAATGAAAATTAGGAATGAAGCTATCCGGGAAAGACTATGAGTACAGGGAGTACATGTGATAGTAGAGGAAGCAAGACTGATATTGTATGATCATGTAATAAGGATGTAAAAAGAGAGGATGCCGAAGAAAATGTTGGAAATGAAGTAGGTGAAAAATCGGATCCGTACAACTGGATGCGGCCAACTGGGCGCTTGCGAACTGGACACTGGAAAGACTGGGCACCAAGGTAATTTAAAAAAAAAATGAAAACAAACAACTATGCGCCATTTAGGTTAGGTTAATTCATTTCCGCCTGATTTATTCCACGCATAGTTCTTGTTTTAATTTTTTTTGTGTTATAAATTTTTCAAAATTTTATAATATCAAGTATTATTTATTTTTATTTATTTATTCAGAAGTTGTTTACAAAAAGAGCCAAGATCGGCTCGTATGCATATAAATATCCTAATGTAGGCGTGGTTCATTCACTAACTAGCTACATACATTTAGGAAAGTGAGGTCTATTTACAGGGTATAAATTATTTGTCCTCATCCGGCCACATTATTTTAGATGCATTCAGCCCAATAATAGTAAAACTGCAATTAACCTAAAAGTATACAACAACAACAACAAAAAACTTTACAAAATATAGAAAAAAAAGTACAGTATACATAAACATACACATTCTGCTCCCATTATAATATCAGTTTCTACAAAATTACAAATAACGTTTCACCCACATATCACCTGGTCAAAATTGTTTTTTAGAATGTATCTTTTAACTTCCTTTTTAAAAAGATTAAGTTTTTTCATCTTTATATCTTGTGGTATTATATTGAAAATTTTTAGTTCCTTAATCTTTATTGAGTAGAGTATGACTTTATAAATATACACAAATTTAGTTTCCTATGTTATTATTATTTTTAAACTACTTCAAAAATGAATATTTAGTAAAAAAAAAATTGTTACGTTATAAACTGGCGCCCAGTTGTCTCGACGCCCTGTCCTACCAGCGCCCAGTTTGCAAGTGCTCAGTTGGCCTAGACCAGTGGGTAAAGGACCCCAGGGGTGGTCAAGAAAGTTATGGGTGGAGTAGATAACAGAAAGTGTTCAAGTGAGAGGATAATAATGAAGAAATTAAAGGAGTCAGAGTGGTGGAAGGATGGAGGCATTTTACTAAACTGACCTGGCCACAGGCTGTAAACAGTTTATGATGATGAGTATTGGACAAGAATAGATTTTCATTCAGCTAGTATTGAAAAAAACAGATGTTCTGGCAAAAGTAATATGAATAGCGAATATCTTTTAGATTATGTGAAGAAACAAATAAAAATAATTTTAAAAACTAGACTTGGTTTGCAGACCTTGGGTTGGGTGCCTCTGCTTTAACTTCTCAAGTTACATTGACTACAATAGATATACCGATGAGCATCACTTCACTTTCCAACATGTTTTTAAAAACTGTAATTGTGTAGTGAAAAATATGTGTCAACACAATTTTGATGTTAGTTGGTAAACCAGCCAGTAAACATGCATTATTTTACTAACATCGGGTCAACGAGATTTTATGAAAACCTAGATACCAAGTTTTAGCTCGTTCGGATAAATAGTTTTGGCTCTGGGTCAAGATTTTGGGGGGCTATGATACGTCAACATTTATTAAAATCTCAAGGTTGTTTTTTTATGATCACAGTACCGGTACTGTATCTAACTGGGGAGTGTGAGAGAGTAAAAATAGACAAATCTTTTTCAGAGCATAAAATTTCCTACAAAAAAACCCCATAAGTGAAACCATCTTAAGTTTTTAGTTAAGACGCGAAAGCCAATCAGAGTAGTACTTTCAAGACCCTCACATTGAGGTGAATTCACGCGTGTGATTGGCGCACGAACATTAGTACAATTCTTGATTTATTACATAGTAAAATGTAAATATTTGTTTGATTAGTTCATAAAACCCTTTTTTTTCCTTTAGGTTTTTAGCAGTGAGATGCTCTGGAACACTATGAAAAACATTATTTCAAAAATAAACTTTTATGATCAAATGGTGTTCGATTGATGTTACTAACACTTATATGTACACATTTGTTGTAAAATAAATATTTTTAAAAGTTTTTTTTCTTCCTTTTTTTAAAAAACAGAATTACACTACACTCACATTAAAATATATTTGGAAAAAAATATTTTTAAGATGCTTATAAATTATTGTAACAGGTGCGACATTAACAAATAAAATATATATAATATGAGTTTTCAAATAAATATGTTGTTTGAGAGAAGCAATATTTTAACATCTTGCATTTAGGAAAATAATTTCTATTTTTGTAAATTATAATGTATCTATTAATTAAATATATTGTACCTGATTTGTATTATTAGAAATTCTTATTGGTAGTAGATTTAATCAATGCTACTAATATTGATTTGTTCTTTAAAAATATTTCTAGAATAAAAAAGTTATTCTCACTATTCTTTAAATGAAGTATTAGAGTTTCTTAAAATTGGTGATAAAATTAATCTTACATTATGCTAGTTTCAATGGTGTAGTTCCAGATATCACCACCTGAATACATACATAGTTCACTGTATACCGCTAGAAAGCTCTCCTACACATAGTACTAAACCCGACCGCTATGAATTGTGGACGGTTCCTAGCATGGCCGTTGGTGATCTCTACTTGTTTCCGGTCCTTAAATAAGAATATCATGATCAATGTTATTCGATAAACACGCTCTAAGGTTGGTTAAACTGTAGATGATCTGGAAAATTTAGTCATAAAAAGTTTCATATCCTATTAAGATTTCTTTTTTTTTAACCCTTTCGAGTTATCCATTCGCTATCTCTATCACATGTTTGGCGCATGTTGTATTGTTTATTTTCAATATTATACTTTCCGTATCACAGCCTATTAAGTGGGCCATTAATTTAAATTATTTATTCAGTCATGCAAACATTTATTTTCAAAAACAAAGCCCAGTTTTGATTTGTTACAAATTACACAAGAGCTTTAGTTATTTAGGTAAGTAGGCTAAGAAAATTGTATGATTCTGCTATGAATAAACTTGATTATAAACACGTTTTTTTGTGTTCATTATTTAGAATATTCAACTAAACTATGATATTATAATTTATTTATATATATATTTTTTTTACACATCAATAGTGACATCAGCAAATCACAAGACTTTTATGTCTGATTATGGCTTGAATAAAAATTATAATGTTGGTAGGTAGTTCTATCAAAAAGTTTCTTCATTAGTTGAAGGGATATTAGGCCTATCTTTAGATAGAGCACTAGAAAATAGCATTATTTATCACAACAAACACATGACAGATTTTTTTACTCATGTGACATGTGTAAAACTATGAGATAAAATAAATTTGATGTTACACAATAGGGATAACTTTAAATACCACATAATTTACACTAAAACATGTATTATAATAAATCATAAAATCCTTCCATGTGTTTAGGTACCATTTGAAGGTTAGGTTGAACTCTCGTTGGTAATACAGTAATACTACCTTACGCCTATATAGGCTTTATCTGAATAGTCTACTTCACGCGTCATCGACCCTTGACATTCACTCGATAGTTGCATTGGCAATCATGTGGTCAAGTGTAGAACCGACCAAATAGTCACAAAATGTGCCGATGCACCCCTCACAAACCCTTGAGACCAAGGACAATAGCAAGTTACCCTTGACACACCGTCAATGCGGAGTTTGACTGGCAACTGTTTAATTTTTTATCTGCTAGAGTAATGTGATCTGTGATGTGTTAACTGTGATAAAGTATTTTAACTATACCGATACTGCTTTTGTTGTAGTGTTTTTGTGTCGTGTTGGAAATGTCTAGAGAAAAGAAGCAGGAATGGCTATTAAAACATTCTCTTCGTTTTCATTCCCTGCTGATAGATGGTGTTTAAAATGGTTTCTAAGATCACTGATAGGAAGCAGCACTGCGGACTCAAGGGCGTGTAAAGGGTAGTTTGCCGTTCGAAAAGTCTGTTGAAGTCTTTGATCTCAAGTGCGTGTAAAGTGCAAATTTATCAAATCTGCATCGAATCAAGCGTACTTGACTATTCAGATACAGCCTTAGAGTATGCAGAAATTATTATCTCAGTTTTGTTACAATATATATTGTAATAATTATTCTAGACATTAATTATAGCGTTATAGGTGACCTGGCGGTCTAGGGGTAAGGTGTCAGACTTCTGTGCTGGGGTCGGGGTTCAATCCTCGGTCCCGGCACAGATTTATCTGATTACCAAACCTTTCCTTCACCTCTGACAAGACATCTTGTGAATGTGTGGAATGCCAGGCCTCCACCGTGGTTCGGATTCCACGTTAAACTGTAGGTCCTCCATTTCATCTCACAATCACCCTACCATTACACATTAGCGTAAGTGTGTATAACCCGAACGGGTAGTAAGACGCGGTGCTAATAATAATAATTATTATTATAGCGCTTATATGTGATATCATCTAACAAGTCTGGCATTTGTTATCGGCTTAGTTTTGATTGATTCTTGTGTGAGGCTAGATTTTTTAGTTTCATTTGTAGATTTCTCTAAACAATATAACGAGAGAATTTTGTCTTAATTGGCAAGAGTTGGGTTTGCTAGACTATGTAGGATGAATGTGAAACGTGGTCATTGTAGATGATTGTGTGTTTGTAGAAACTATAATTCTTTAGAAAATAGTTTGAGGATCCTCATGTTCTCAAAAACATGATCGACCAACATCCTATTTTCAGGTGAGTTTTTGTTTTGTCAAATAGATTTTTTTAAACAATTTACAAAGAAAAAGACCAAGTTAAAACTGACTAGGCTCGTGTAGGCCTACTCAAAGAAACCCTAGTGTGTACTTCCTTTAGGCTTATTTTATTCTACTATTATAGACCTAAATAAGCTAAAATCAACTCTGGTCATAATGGCTGAAGTGAACATTAGACTCTAATGGACCTAATTCATTTGTCTTTGATCCACATATTTTCCATTATGTGTGTTAAAAAAAATTGTTGATAATAAACCACCCGCCTCGGTGGCGTAGTTGGCTAATGCGCTAGTCGTGTTGAGCCCTACTGCTGAGGACGGGGAGATCGAGGTTCGAATCTCGGTCGGGTGAACTGAGGGTGGTTTTTCCTAAATGGTTTTCCACTCTCCCTCCACGCAAATGCGGGTTCACTTCCTCTGATTCAACCTGTCCAATTCCTAATCCATTAGCATAATTAGTAATTAAAAGCGTATAACCCGAACGGGTAGTAAGACGCGGTGCTAATATTATTATTATTATTATTATTATCATTGATAATAAACCATCAACTTCAATTTTAGTGACCCTTAAAACTGAATCTTCCAAGGGGGAAAAAAAATAAAGATTTGACATAATTTTTTTCAAACAAACT
Organism: Timema poppense; assembly: GCA_902141375.1. Classification (NCBI taxonomy): domain Eukaryota; kingdom Metazoa; phylum Arthropoda; class Insecta; order Phasmatodea; family Timematidae; genus Timema; species Timema poppense. The sequence continues at coordinate 13,113 of CABFOV010004483.1, read as the reverse complement.
ATTTTGTTGTTTGAACTAAAGACTTGAAGAAACTGGTCCTCTTTCAGAGCTGTTTAACACATATAGCGACTGAAAGTATGGAATGGACAGTTGGATAACAGGCTGGGTGGTAACAATCACTGCACTAGGCCAGACTTTGTTTAACAGCGGGGTTGTTTCAAGGAAAAACAGACAGGCTTATTCGATGTACGCTATAATCTTTGCCTACAAGCCATAGTGAATGGGTCAATAGTCACTTTAGAGTAGGCTAATGCATTTGGCACCAGAACTGTGGAGTCGGGCGCAATTCTGGTTGAAGTCTTTGAGTCGGTAAAAATGTACAGACTACTTCTCTGGGTTCAATATAAAAACTTAAAAGTCATAACATTATAACAATGATAATATAATCATTTTAATCTAATACTTTTTTATATTCTTTAGGACCAAACTTGTCTATTTCGACCGGCGAATTTATTTAACTATAAATTCACAATGCATGCACCTTCCCACGAAGTAATCTGTTTTGGAGCATTTTACTACAGTACTTTTTTTTTATTACTAATCGATATACTTTAGCCATTTATGAAGGAGTCGGAGTCCAACGGAAAAATAGAGAAGTCAGAGTCAAAGGCTTGATGTACTGACTCCTCCAAAGCTCTGATGGCCGCTCATTAAAACTTATTCTTTTTCCAAGCAACTGGAACATCTGTACAATAAAATTATGTGTATTTTGTACTCATTAAAAAATCTCACATAAGAGCGTTCCTCATAGCAGTCCCAACTCAGCTCCCGGCTTGCATCTGCGTATGTGTGTGTGTGCATGAGAGAGAGAGAGAGAACACCTCTAATATGCTGGAAATGTGTGCAGAGTGTTCAGATTTGAATGATTACTCGAAATCTTCCGCGGTGACGATGGGGGACAAAGCGACAAAGTTTCTTGTTAATAACTACAGTATGTCGCTTTTAAGACGGAATAAAGGTTTGTGGACAGTGTTTATCAGTGAAGTCGTTTTAAAATGTTGCAAAACTATCTTTTCAATGCAGTTTTTATCCACATACCAATTAATATTTCAATAATAATAATATTTAGCAACGCGTCTTACTACCCGTTCGGGTTATACGCTTTAAGTACTAATTACTATAATGGATTAGGAATTGGGAAGGTTGAATTAGAGGAAGTGAACCCGCATTTGCGTGGAGGGAGAGTGGAAAACCATTTACGAAAAACCACACCCAGTTCACCCGACCGAGATTCGAACCTCGATCTCCCCGTCCTCAGCAGTCTGGCTCAACACGACAAGCACGTTAGCCAACTATGCCACCGAGGCGGGTAATATTTCAATAATGTTCATTATTAGGAACTTCTCTTAACTCTATCTACATTACCCACCTGGTGGCATATATCGGTTTCGTATTCAGCTAGACTGCCGAGAACAGAGATATCAAGGTTCGAACTCGCTTGGATGAACTGGGGATGGTTTTACACTCTCCCTCCATGCAAATTTTCACTTCCTCTACAGTCAAGCTTCCCAATTCCTAACCCATTAGATTAATTAGTACTTAAGTGTATAACCCAAACTGGTAATATTAGAATTTATCTCCATTAGTTTTTATTAAAAAATGATCCACCTGCAATATTATTTGTGTATTATTACTATTACTATTATTATTATTATTAGCACCGCGTCTTACTACCCGTTCGGGTTATACGCACTTACGCTAATGTGTAATGGTAGGGTGATTGTGAGATGAAATGGAGGACCTACAGTTTAACGTGGAATCCGAACCACATTCACAAGATGTCTTGTCAGAGGTGAAGGAAGGGTTTGGTAATCAGATAAATCCGTGCCGGGACCGAGGATTGAACCCCGGCCGTCAGCATAGAAGAAGTCTGACACCTTACCCCTAGACCGCCAGGTCACCATCGTTACTTTACTGACCTTAGTTTCAACATAGTCAAATAGAGGTGTTTGGTCTTCAATGGAATTCCTCGTCTTCTTAGGCGAGTGATGAGGTAGCTGCTTAACATCATTTATATTATTCTTGATTACCTAATTAACAATTTAAAATTATCAGTCCAATGGGAACTTAAGATTTTTTTTTTTTTTTTGTAAAAATGTAATTCAAACAATTTTTATGAACAATACATATTTGAAATGTTTAAAAAATCACCAATATCATAACCTAGATATTTAGTTGATAAGTAAATAATTCAATTCAAGAAAGCACAGAAAACAATTAATAAATAATCTCAGTGTTCCTTCAAACATAACATTGCGGTTCTTTTTAATCACATTTGAGTGTCAATTTCAATCAAGGCTATAAGGAATACTTAAGAAACACTATTGGCTAAAATGAGCTACTCTGGAACATGATATATTGCACACACAAAAAAACTCAGTGGAGCACATAATGATTTAAAGCTTCTGGAATAGTAAGTGTTAATAAACAATCTTTGAACCGATAAATATTCACAGCTCTTGTTTATATTGTTGGTATAAGATTTGAAACAATATAATAATGACAATGAAAACTGCTAACAGAAGTTTGTGCTTCTGTTTCAGCTTATATTGCACATCCAAGCTGAGCCCCGTTTGTCGTAATGCAGTTCACTGTGAATCGTACCGACAACCCATCACTGCCATCATGAATAGTGTTTCTCTGAAGGTCAGGACTACATACAGTAGAAACTTTCAAATAGCTAAAAGTCGAGATGGCATTCATAACGTGGGCTTTAGAAGTTACAATAAGGATGCAGAGCAACATTTTACAAACAAGAGGTCCACACCTCAAGAACTATTGGTAAAATCGCCAAAACAATCATCTTTAGTTTCAAGTTTAGAATTAGCTTTGTCAGAATGTCAGCCCTATACAGTGACAACTGAAAATCCTTATCCGAAAGGTAGTGTAGATAGTTCCTGCCCAATTCCAAAGGCTAGAAATACACCTGTTCCTAGTGCTAGAAATACACCTGTTCCTAGCGCTAGAAATAAAGAGAGAGAAACTGTTGATAAACCTATAAAAACCACCAAGAAACAAATCCATTCAAGTCCAGTAAATGGTCGGTCTCCAAGCAACAGCAAAGAAAAGGTCAATGGCTGTGCTGTTTCACACAGATTAAATGATGTAAATATTCAGATGCTGTCAGAAGGATTGTTTAGGCAACTGTTTGGCAAAACCAAAATTAAGAGTGGTCCATCCGCTGATCAGCTGACCAAATCAAAACTAGAGCTTAAAAAGCATAACCTATTTAAAGTAGATGAAACTACCTTGGAAGATGTGCATCTTAAGATACCTACACTGGCAGGAAACGATTTGGAGGAACATTTCCGGTTTATTGGCGAGCAGCAAAGTGCTCCTTATCGAAACCTTCTTCAACAATTGATGTCCCCTATAGGTGCAGCACCGCAACATTGGGAACTTCAAGCCGGTTGGACCCGTTATGATGGAGCCTCACCTCCTCAATCAGTCCCTTACCCGTTGGAAAGTGCGTTAGTGTTTGATGTGGAGGTTTGTCGCAGTGCCAGTGAAATGCCCGCCTTGGCTACGGCTGTTAGCAACAAGGCGTGGTACGCTTGGGTAAGCAAACCTGTCGCAGAAAGTCATGGAGGTACTTTGAAAGATCAAACTTACTCAACAAAAGATTTGATCCCGTTGGAAAGTGACTTAAATGGTAATTGTGAGGATATCACTAGACCACGGATTGTAGTCGGACACAATGTATCGTATGACCGTTCACGAGTAAGAGAACAATATTGGCTCAAACAGACGGGTACAAGATTCTTAGATACCATGTCGTTGCACGTATGTGTCAGTGGTATAACAAGCTACCAAAGGGCGCTATTAAAATCTTCAGACGTTGACCAACTCGACGATGAAAGATGGCGTGAGTTTAGCTCTCTAAATAGTTTAAGTGAAGTTCACAAGTTGTATTGTAAAAAAGAAATAGATAAAAGCAGCAGAGATGTGTTTGTAAGTGGAACTTTATCCGACGTTTGCCAACAATTTCAAATGTTGATGCAATACTGCGCTAAAGATGTCCTGGCAACACATAATGTATTTCGCGAGTTATTTCCATTATTTATGTCGAGGTTCTCACATCCGGTGACTTTGGCAGGTATGCTTGAGCTTGGCACTGCTTACCTCCCTGTTAACGCAAACTGGCTTCTATACCTCGAGAACGCAAACCAAACTTATGAAGAACTGGATGCGGAAAGCCGTTTCTTGTTAGCTCGGCGAGCCGATCAAGCTTGTCATTTATTACATAATGACGAGTACAAAGAAGACTTGTGGATGTGGGATCAAGATTGGAGTGTCCGAGGAATACGGCTCAAGAAATCCGCCAACAAGAAAAAAGTGCCAAAATGTGTAGATAATGGAAAAACTGAGAATAATATTTGTGATCCTACAAGAAGTAAGGAAAAGATAACTTCTCAAGAAAATGGTAAAAATAAAAAAGTGTCTCAAGAAAGCAATACCACCTTGCCAAAAAATGAAACATTTCCTTCTTTAGATGAGGCTAAAGGCATATTTGAATTCCCTCAAGATATCGAAGATAAAGACTTATTGCATGAAAAGTTTCGTTACCTGTGGGAAACAAGAGATTTGTTACCAGCCAAAGTCTCTCATCTTCCCGGTTATCCGGCTTGGTATCGTAAATTATGTCCCCGTTCCAGTGAACCAGAATGGACACCAGGTCCACAACTATTGAGCACATCAATGCAAGTTACTCCGAAGTTACTGTCTCTAACTTGGGAATCTTATCCTCTGCATTACATCCGAGGACATGGATGGGGCCTCCTGGTTCCTTATAGCACTGTGTTTGAAGGTTCAGAGGAAAACATTGATTTCCCTCTGGTAAAGTTACTTGAAAGATGCCCCATTGTCAACACTGGTAACTTGATTGCAAACCAGAAACAAAGTGAGGAAGCCTTGACACATTTGCACCGAACGGTTCAAGATACTCTCTCTTGGAAGAACCACCGCCAGAAGAAAGATGTTGACTGTGTTCCTAGTTGGTATCGCGGCACAGGAGTATGGTGCGATGTGAACATTGGAAATTGTTGCTGGTTTTTTAAACTGCCTCACAAAGATGGGGCAACACGCCGTGTGGGTAATCCCCTAGCCAAAGATTTTCTAAATAAATTTTCCGAGAATGTATTATCGGGGTCAGACAGCGGTGCGGAGAAAGTTCTTTCCATCAGTCGAATGCTGTCTTATTGGAGGAACAATCGAGACCGAGTGGAACAACAAATGGTTGTTTGGCTACAAAGGAAGGAACTGACCAGATCTTTACGATCGACAGATGAGGAGTTTGGTGCCATAATTCCTCAGGTTGTTGTTTGTGGTACGTTGACACGTCGTGCAGTAGAGCCCACATGGATGACTGCATCTAATGCTCATAAGGAGAGAGTAGGTTCCGAACTTCGAGCCATGGTACAAGCACCACCCGGATATAATATCGTTGGGGCCGATGTCGATTCTCAAGAATTGTGGATTGCTTCAGTTATAGGTGATGCATACTTTGCAAAAATGCACGGGGCTACCCCTTTTGGGTGGATGACACTCAGTGGACGTAAGGTTGACGGTACGGACATGCATAGTGTTACAGCAAAAGCCATTGGTATCTCACGTGACCATGCAAAAGTTATTAACTATGCAAGAATTTATGGTGCTGGACAACAATTTGCAGAGAGATTGCTAAAACAGTTTAACCCTGCTATGTCGGACATTGAGGCGAGAAGTAAAGCTAGCAAAATGTTCTCCATGACTAAGGGACATAAAGTGTATCGTCTAAAAGACAAGTATAATTCTGTTCTTGAGGATAAAGATTACAATATGTGGGAAGCTCGAAAAATTGCGGCAAAACATGGAGTTTCGGTGCATGAAATGTTTGAAATGCCTCATTGGGTTGGTGGAACAGAATCGGCGATGTTTAATTGTTTAGAAGCTATAGCTAGTAATGAAGAACCTGCTACGCCTTTCCTCGGCGGACGTTTGAGCCGCGCTTTGGAGCCTAGTAATGTTCTTGACGACCGTTACTTGCCCACTCGTATAAACTGGGTAGTGCAGAGTGGTGCTGTGGACTTTCTTCACCTTATGTTGGTGAGCATGCGCTGGTTATTAGACTCTCGTGCGCGCTTTTGTCTCAGTTTCCATGATGAAGTGCGATATATAGTACCCACTGAACATCGGTATCAAGCAGCTCTGGCGATGCATATAACAAATCTTCTTTCTAGAGCGTTCTGCTCTCAGCGATTAGGACTTAATGATTTGCCTCAATCTGTTGCATTTTTTTCTTCCGTGGAGGTTGATACGGTTTTACGAAAAGAGGCTCACCATGATTGTGTCACCCCATCTAATCCGCATGGTCTGCTTAAAGGCTACAATATCCCAAAGGGAGAATCACTTGATATTCATCAAGCCTTGAAAAAAGCTTCAGGATCTTTCCGTATTGTTACCAAACGCCTGAAAAACTAATAATCAATATTAATATTGTAAATTGAACTTAAATTGTCAAATTGCTTGACTTATTTGCAAACTCTTGAAAAACCAAGGTTTTGAGTGATATTGCGCATTAAAGAATAAGATTACTGTGATTAGTTTCTCGGCATAACTAGGCACACCGGTAAATAAGCAGCACTGATGACAAAATAAATCATAACTATCATTATATTTCATTTGTTTAATCATTTCTCATTGATGGCAAAGAAGGTGCTTAGCGACCAACAAAGCCCGTCATCCACATACTACATGTTTGGGAATTCAACGGGCCACTGGGACTGGAAAGTTATCTAATGGTCAAAACCTGTGTGCTTGGCCATAATCTATTTATTACATTTGTAAAGTGTAAGATGTTTTTGATGATCTACCTAGCTGCTGCCCATTGTGTGTGTTGAAGTGCTAGTCGATTGTTCCTTATGATACTTAGTGGTGAGTCGCTTACTTTTAGTTGTATTCTCTTTATAATTCACTACCTCCTTTCACCTGAAACAGAATGTTCTCATTCGCTGTCTGTTATTCTAACATACAACTATCCCTCATAGCTAACCTTAGCTAATATCAATTAGGTGGTGACCTGGTGGTCTAGGGGGTAAGGTGTCAGACTTCTGTGCTGAGAGTCCAGGGTTCAATCCTCGGTCCCGGCACAGATTTATTTGATTACCAAACCCTTCCTTCACCTCTGACAAGACATCTTGTGAATGTGGGGAATGCCAGGCCTCCACCGTGGTTCGGATTCCACGTTAAACTGTAGGTCCTCCATTTCATCTCACAATCACCCTACCATTACACATTAGCGTAAGTGCGTATAACCCGAACGGGTAGTAAGACGCGGTGCTACTAATAATCATCATCAATTAGGCCTATATTAATACTCAACTTTATACTCTTGTCTTCTTTGTAGTGTCGGTGGAGGGGAGGTATAGTGGGAGGAGTGTGTGTGTGTGTGATTTTAATTAGACCTCACACTTCAACCGAATGTTTTTATGAACATAAATGTATAGTGTGTACTTAACATTAAGCCTCTATATATGTAGCGCATATGGTCGTCACAATGCTGTTGAAGCGTTACACACATGCCACCAAGCAGCACTGCTAAGTGAAGAAAAGGGGCTCTTAGTTTCTAGATAATCTTTCTCCAGAGTGAGTGATTTGTGTTACATCCTTCTTGTCTCCTCTTCTTGTATTTAATGTAATCTTCCCCCATTCAAAAGGCTTGTTCATTTTATTGATAAGACATATTTTGAGTGTTGGTTTTAGAATCAAATGTTTGTCTTGGTATTGGAAATCTTAGAATGAGATTTTAAAGATACAAACCAATTTTCAAAAAAGGGCCTTTTATTTTACACAAAAAAGTTACCTTGATCATAATCTATTGAAAGTGACAGGTGCTGATCACATGAGGTCCGTACTATGAAATTTGGCCTGAACTAATCATTGGAACAGGCTCTTGGGCAAAATACCAATATTTTTATTATAATTCTTATTTGTGTTCTTATTTTAGTTTACATGGTGGCTACAGACAGGGAAAACCTGGAAAAGTCAGGGAATTTTTGGATGACAGGGAAAACAAGGAAATGTCAGGGACTTTAACTAAAAATAAGGAAAAGTCAGGGAATTAAAAATATGTCTAAAAAATCTCATTAATTTCGCAACTAAACACTGAAACAAAAGTTAATAATACCTAAATAAAATAACATTTTAATTTTTTTAAGTAAGTGATAAAACCATTTATGTTTAATAGATACTTTTTTTTTTATGAGGTGACCCGGTGGTCTAGGGGTAAGGTGTCAGACTTCTGTGCTGGCGGCCGGGGTTCAATCCTCGGTCCCGGCACAGATTTATCTGATTTCCAAACCCTTCCTTCACCTCTGATAAGATGTGTATTAATCACACCTTGTGAATGTGGGGAAAGCCAGGCCTCCACCGTGGTTCGGATTCCACGTTAAACTGTAGGTCCTCCATTTCATCTCACAATCACCCTACCATTACACATTAGCGTGAGTGCGTATAACCCGAACGGGTAGTAAGATAATAATAATAATAAGTAATAATAATGTTTTAATATGTGATCAATAATAAAGAAAAAAAGTCATCATCCACCATTAAAACTGGAAAAACGTAGTCGGGGAAAATTTAAAAATGTATCCTGGAAAACCTGGAAAAGTCAGAGAATTTTGTAAAATATGTTTTGTAGCCACCCTGATCGTATCCTCTGGTTCATACCCATCATAATTTATAAACAGGAAGATAGAGGAAATTGGTTGTTTTTATTTCCAACGTGCCTAAAGCTATCTAATATTCATAAGACAGCTTCCACAGCCAGATAGACACTTAGAACCGGGCTATTGAGGTCCCCCCTATGCATGAGTGGACTACTCATGATGGCCCTTATCGTGTATTAATATCTACCACTGGAGCTGAAGTATTTATATCTTTATTATTAGCTAATTCAATCCAGAGGCTATCTCAGCCACATTATTGATGATCAGTTTCTACTGACACGAGCTAATATTCTTCTAAATGTTTAGACACTAGCTTGCTACTTGTGTAGAACACCAAACAGATGATTTTATGTTTGTTCACAAACAACACCAGGAGACCACAAACAAGAGGGTTTTAATTTGAATGCCATCATCTGGGCACCTCTGACTTAACTCACTGGAACTTTTGACTAAGATTGAATAAAAACAAAAATCCAGATTTGAATTAATATATTTATTTTAGTTTAAAGTAGTTGTTGCGGCTCAAATCAAACATTAGTAAAACCCAAAAAACCTCGTTCATTTTAAAGTAGAGACTGAACTTGCCTCTTCCACTGACCTTCTCATAAACTGGGTAAAAATTGCACCAACTCTCGCTCATCTCATAAACTGGAATTTATTATTCTATCTAATACAAGTTTGACTGAAACTCATTTTAAGATATTATATTGAACTAACCCAACCTTACTTAACCTAACCTTCCAGTTTAAATGACTAAAAGTTAAATTAACTTAAAGACCAAACTTGTTTTTCACAGTACCAACCAAAAACTCTTTCAGTTCATGAATTAGGTAATTGTTGTAGTTGCTCAGTTCATTAAATAGTCCATTTCATGAACTGGGCAGCACAAGCATTGCACATTTCATGAACTGGACTTTTTTTTTCTTTCACCATTTGTGAAGTGGTCAGGCGGAGAGGTCAATTCACGGAATGGACAGAAATTTACTTTATTAATGAACTGGGCAAATTCACTAATGGAGTAACATATATATAGTAACTAAATAATTTAATGAAACAAATAGCCTAAACTATTGTTAATGCATTTTAGTGGGGATAGTCCCTCTATAGATATCATATTCTGAAAATTGAAAAATGACACCTGGACACGGGAATCGAACCCGGGACCTTCGGCTTAGTACGCCAATGGTGGATAGCTCAGTGGTAAGAGCATTGGCGTACTAAGCCAAAGGTCCCGGGTTCGATTCCCGTGTCAAGGTGTCATTTTTCAATTTTCATAATATGATAAATAATTTAGCTTGACAAATTAATCAAAAAAAGGAAAGAAAATTAAAATTATATAAGTGTATGTATGAAAGCCACAATACTTCTTGCGACACTCAATCTTTTAATAATATCCTTTCTATGAAATATATATAAACATATTTTTGTTGTAAGCCATTATGAATAACTATATTAATCTGGAGAAAAGGGGAAGTTTGGTCAATTTATTTTAATTTCTCTCATCCATAGTCCTATTCCAAATGATGAATTATTTACGTTGAAACCTTGTACCTATCACACGTGTTCTTTTGTTCCAGTAATGTCTCGCGCAACCAAACGTAAACATGTTATCAAAGAAGTTTGGCTGGACAACTTGGAACTTCCGTCGAAAAACCAACAAGTCGTTCGTATCGTAGCGAGTAGGGGGAACAATCTTCATGAAGTGGAGGACGCTAACAGGGCTCAGTTCCTCGTCTCCATGCCGACCAAATTCCGTAAAAATGTCTGGATCAAACGCGGGGACTTTGTGTTGGTTGAGCCGATTACTGAAGGGGATAAAGTCAAGGGTGAGATTGTGAGCATATTGACATTAGAACATGTAAGGTTTTTCAAAGAAAACAAGTGCTGGCCAAAGGAATTTGAAGAAAACCGTGATGAGAGACAGAGTGACGAGTTGTTTGTGAACACAAATCGACCTGTGCCGCAAGACGACACTTCAAGCAGCAGTGAAGAAGAGTCCGACAGTTAATTAGGTGTAGAGGAAACATAAATCTAATATCAAGCCAGCAAACACTGTTAATTTCTTGGTGGAATTGATGATTTTTTTTTTTTAATTGTCTTTGAAAGGTTAATGAACAACTTCACAAGTCTATTGATTTCCATTTTTAAGCTAATCAAAACCCTTTCAAGTTTTGACTTGTCTCCTCCATGCTTATGCGTATAAAATACTTGGAACTCTTGACTTGCGAACCACAGGACTTAAGAAAAGTTACAGTTTGATAGGTATCTGTTGAAAGCTCTCTTTTATTAGAGGAATAATTTACTGAGTAAAAATTATTATTTATTTAAATCAACACAAAAAACTTTCTGGTTTGTCCATATAGCTGTTTATTGAAAATATTTGGAAATGAAATGTTAATCAAAGAACTAAACTGAGTGTATTATATTTTTAATGTTTGAAAAGTTATTATTTATTTACTCCCATTCAGGTTATCCACATGAATTAAAGAATGTCAATAACATGTAAAACAAACTTTGAAAAATCCCTACTACGCTCCTTCCACAATGAATTATTTATAGAAAACCATAAGGTTTGTAATGTTAAAAATAATCAAACTATTACTAATTCATTGTAATTATATTATGATCTTTTTCTTTCAACATTTAATCTAATGAATTAATTTATAGTCTTAAATTGGAATATCCTAAAAGTATTAATTTTCCTGTATAGTTTTCACTCCTTCCTCTTCCATACTAACTTAACTTAACGTTGACTTGCAGTTAACTTAACGTAAGCAATGTCTTGGGAGGTCTTTCACGTTAAGTGAACATTACTTGAAGGGTATCACGTGATCTATCCAGCCAATCATTATGCGAGTGACGTCAACAGGGCTATTTAGTAATTCATTTGTTGGTATTATGACCAATTTTTACTCTTTAGCGTAAGTTCTAGTGATCAGACATTGAAACAAAATAATTAAACTAAAATAGGGAACTAAATTTATCAAAAAAGTTTAATAATAGATGTTTATTATATTGATTGATAACTGTAAACATTCACAGATCATCCTTGTACATCTAGTACAAATCACAGATCATACTCGAGAATGCTGATGTTTGGCTCGAGTTGTTACGCTAAGTTACGTGAATCGTGATCACACATCTGTTTTCCTAAGTTAAGTTAACTTTAAGTAGACGTTACGTTAAGTTAAAGTTAAGTTGATCGTGATCCCGGCATCACTGCAAGTCAACGTTAAGTTGACTGCATCGTGGTCACTTCCATTCAAACACATGAGGAGATCCTTTACGTTAAGCTACGTTACATTGATCTTGATCCAGGCATTATGGTAGTTTACAGAAGCGGAAATTTCCATATCTCCCCAACTCTTTGAAATACTGAATAACTTATAGTTGCAAAATTGTAGTACTATTAAAAAAACTTTTATTTGAAATATATATTTATAAAACCAATAGTTTTGGATATATTGGCAAATATATTAATACAATTGTGTGAGCTTTAGTTGTGCACAGATACTAAGGTAATAATTCTCTAATTCCATAGAGTAAATAGATAAGTCTCTCAAAAAGTATGTTCTTTTTCTTTAACCTCTTAGGGGAAATATTTGTACAGCATTGAAACGTCCCACTTTGAATCTTTTAATTTGTGGCATCAACGCCACGAGCGATAACGATGTGGTTCTGCTTGTCAACATTTGAGTGGTGTTTCTATACTCATTCTTTTCCTATGGTGCTTAATAAAGGTGAATTTACAGGTACGCTGAAATTTGAAAGCATGAAATTTTGTTTCCGCTATAACTTCCAGCTTGTTCATCATATCAAGATAAAAAAAATTGTTTCTATTACGTATGGTGCTAATGTTGGTAACTTCAGTTAACCGTTATTTTACTAATATCAACATTTAAACAATGAAGGGGCCTTAATCTATACAAGAATAATGTTTTATGCAAATGAGTATTGTTTTATGCCTGAACAAATTAGAATTCAATACACACAATACTTTTGAGTTTTTAAAATTAATTGTTAAATGTTAAATAGTTGTTAGTCCTCAAAAGAATGTTATTTATCTCAAAATTCAAAGTTAAGTGCAGTTAGATTCTTCACCGTTCTCTTCTTCGTCAATACTTATTTCATTGTTGTTGAAGTTCTTGCAGCCATTAACGTGACATGAACAGTACGCAGAGAAACCAGTTTCGCTTAAATTACAAATGAAAAAACTTTTCAAACATACATTTTGACACTCACATGTGAACAGCAAATTTTTTTAAAAGGACCGTTTTATTAAAACATGGTGACCTGGCGGTCTAGGGGTAAGGTGTCAAACTTCTGTGCTGGCGGCCGGGGTTCAATCCTCGGTCCTGGCAAAGATTTATCTGATTACCAAACCCTTCCTTCACCTCTGATAAGACAT
>CABFOV010004482.1:0-51963 GCA_902141375.1 Timema poppense | reverse complement strand
GTTAAATTTGCTGAATCCTCCATATATCTTATACGTCTTGATTCTTAAGGGTTTTACACTTTTATGTTCGCTTTTACAGCTGGATTCAGAGCTAAGTGATATAGTTTTATGTTGCAGTAAAAAAATGCCAATTTTCTTTTGCCTCTCCTGTAAAATTTAATACTTTTGAGTTGTGTCACTTTTCTTGCAGGTGAGTAATATGTTTCAAGCAATGTTAGCTTACTGATGTGATCTCCAGAGGGAACTACGAACACATAACTCCTGTGGGCATAGGAGCCAAGGGAGCTGCGCTGCTCATACTCAAATCCGAAGCTCTTCTTTTCATACTCGGCCTTGGACCAGAGGCAATCAAAAAATAGGACAGTAGAGTCTGGAACCTCCAATGATAAGTGGAAGTCACGGCAAAAATTCTTCTTGTCCCCTCCTACCTCCTTGAACCTCATACGCAAGGCTGGAACATATATGTGTTCAAAAATACATGCATTACTCTCTTTATACCATATTTAAGTTTTTTTTTACTGTAAAAAAATAAGTGAATTAGAGTTAAACATTTTAAAATACCTTAGTTGGTTGTAATGAAGTTGAGTGAGAAATTGAAAATATGTCAAATGCAAACTTTGAAAAATATGACAAAACTTATATATTTTGTTAGATTGATGTCATTTGAAGGAATGTTAGTTGAGAGAAGTTTGAAACAAAATTGGAATATGGCTTTACAAGTAATCCTGCTGAAGAGTCTTAACAATTTAACCATCAATATTTCCAAATCTTCCCAAGTATAGAGTTCTGCATAGGACCTCCTTAGTACTGATAACAAGGTTACATAAAGTGAAGTAATTTAATGAGGTAGTTTTGAAAGAAACAAGCCATGCTAGAGCCTTGATTCTTAACTATTTACTGTCCACAAATAATCATTAAAAGTTTTAATTTGTTATTTTACTTGGAATTACAAAATGTTTCCACAATAGGCTGTTTCTCTCTCTTACTAATATTTAAACCGAGTTCTTGTCAAACTCAGAACTTAATAATTAAAATCAGGTTCAACTTAAGATACATATGAACTAATAGCATATAAATTAGCACAAACAGGGAAAATGTGATTATATTCTTTGCGTGACCACGCTTTGCAGATTTCATCTCCAGCCTGCATAAATACAAGGGATGTTAACTGCAATTAAGAATTATAAGTCCCTAAAATGAAACGTTAACTGCTATTCAGACCTGAAATGACCCAACTTGGGACATTAACTGCTGTTCAGGCTTGCAATACCCAAACTTGGAACATGGAGTTTGTATTTCCGGAGGTAATTTAACGAAGCTCAATGTTTACTTTGGCAGTTAATTTTCAAAGGGGTTAACCAGCATAACTAGATCAAAGATCCCTTCAGTACAGAACTCCCACTGGAGAACAAGAGCACCTTATTTTTATTTCAACAGACACCTTGTTGAAATCTAAGTTTGTTTCCTGAATACCATCCGAGTTTTGGAGCTTGGTGAAACAGGAGAATCCAGAAATAACAAGGCTCCAAGAGTTTTGATTCATTTAGCGACATCCTACATATGTGAGGCAGGGTTTTCAGCAGTGGCAGTTATCAAAATCAAATACAGATTTGAAGACCTGATGAAGAAGCAAAATCATCCTTCCCAATGACTTTGTTAAAAGAATAAGATGCCATAAAATTGTAATTTGATCAAAATGTATAAATGTTTCATTTACAAAATAAATCTAATGTCAATGATTGAGTTCCAAACTTAAGATTATTTGCTCCTACACACTTAGTGTCTTTAAAATTAATTTATATATTTTTGAACCAATGTTTGGATATAAAATATGCCCATTCAAAAGCTACTACATTTTTTTATACAAAGAATTTATGTTCAGGTCAAGGGAGCCATGGACCTAATAAGTTTGAAAAAGGCTATTAGATCAGGGCTGTCCAGCTTGAAGTTAGCTAAGGGCCTTATTTTATATTCCTAGCCAGTGTGCGGGCTGCACACATGGAAATTAGGCCTATACAGTATCGACAATTTTTAAGTAGATTTTCTTAAAGAGAAAATCTGTTGCTTTTTTACTGAGTTATTTTGTTTAGTTTGAGATTAATTGCTTTGAATTCTCCAATCTAGTTTAATTCATATTTTGTAGTTATTTTGATAATTGATATGACCTAAAATCTAAGTGAAAATATATGGATATTTAAGGCGAATAGCGAGTATAGAAACATTCAATCAAGATTAATTTTAATTATATACCAAGCAGAAACAACATACACTAAAAACAATTGTAAAGAGAATTTGCACATATACTTAATTTTAGTGTTTGGTATTTTCAATTTTCACATTAATTAAACAGATGAATGTTACATGATAAGCCTATGGACTAATAAACAATATATTGCATTAGAAGTATCATAATTAATACATAGTACAGTACAACAAATAATACATATGATAAATTGTACACAATTTAAGTATGATTATGTTTAAAGAATTCCTGGATGATATACATTTTTTATATATATATAAACTTTTAATGCATTGTGGGCCACAAAATATGCTGCCAAGGGCCGCCAGTTAGACAGGCCTGTCTTAGCTCATTCAGCGCAAAAGCAGGTTGTTTTTAATTATGATACGGGAATGCGTAGAAATATGAGTGCAAAAAGAAAGCCATGCAATTATCTTTAGGTGATTGCATATGGAATAACCCTGAGGCCATAGACACTTAAACAGTGGTTGTCTTGTATGTGTAAATAGTCATTAAACTAGTGAGTGTAAATATTACTTACAGTTCCACTTGATAAGGGAGAAGGTGACGTTGAGCGCCGTAAGTTTGTTGGTACCAAGCACATAGTAGTAGGATTTGAGCATCACGTGGCCCCAGTCTTGATCCACGCCCCCTTCGAATGGAAGGTTGCTACAAACTGGACAAACAGTTATTGGACCTTAGTAACATTACACATTCCCGTTTTCAAAACGTGTGTCAAGTGTACCAACCTTTTGTCAAAATACATTGATGCAGTTAATGTGTTAGTCTTAACATATGATTGGTTTGATTTGAATGATTTGCTTTGACCATTTCTCAATGGTTGACCGTGGTGGCAACACCCAAAGAAAGATAAAGAAATCTTTCATGTTGCCAGTATTTACCTATTTTCAGTTGTAGCTTTGCTCTTTTGGTGCAAGGTCTGTCTGAATCTTTATCCCCTAGCTCCTTGTTTCTACCCTTTGAGACTAGAAGCCGGGAAATTTATACATAGACTTTGATTTGTGAAATGAACACCTGTCCAGTTTTGTGGGACATTAGCCGCTAAACCATAAAATAGGAATAAAATAACATTTTGAGAATAGATTTTGCAGTCATTGATGCAAATTATCAAAATTTATCTCAAGAGTAAAAATTATTATTTGATGAGTGCAATATTTTAATAAAATCCAATAGAAATTTGTTCATGTATCATAATAATATGAGCTTCTAATCAAAATCACAACTTTTTGATTTTGATTTAATTCTTATGGGTATATTTATTTTAAGTAAAAGCAAACACATCAACAATCTACATAATTTTATAAAATTCATAATGCCTTTTCACTTATTCTCTTTCTTTGGAAGCATCATAGGGTGGAGAGTTCACAGGTAATTTTTCTGTCAAGGGGGCCTCTGATTCTTTAGTCACCAGTAGGTTTTTGAGTATCAACTTTTTAAATTAATTATTATGATTTAACTTCCATGATTATGACCAAAATACTTTTTTCAAAAATTCGACATCTCTATTTTAAGAAAGATTAGCTTTGGTTCTTGAATAGTTTAGAATATTGTTTTTTAGTTTAAAACATATTTTTATAGAATAATTATAACAAGGGTCATATTTTAAAAACCCATATTTATTAATTATACACCTAATTATAGAGATATGTAAACTATTATTATTTCACCCCCTCCATATTTTAATACCTTTTCACCTGAATAGTTTTCTGAAACAGCACATCTAGTTTAGTATGTTTAAAACAGAATATCATTGATTTTCAATTTGAGTCTACCGCCTGGTTGTTGGTTTTGCCTGTTGAAGCCATTTCCTCCTCTGCTCAACAATCGATAGCTTCCCTCCTTCGCAATACTATGGTGGTTTGTTATAACTTAAGACTGTATCACAAATTGGTTTTCAAATAAATATTTTTCAGTGAGAATAGTTCTAATGTTTATGTTTTTGCTCTAAAAATGCAATAAATGTTAAGTAGGGGCCTAATATTTACTAACCAAACTATTTTAAATATTTAGTCCCTGAATAGGTTTTTCTTTTGTAGCTGTCCCAATTTTAGGAATAATTATATCTAAAAATCCAGGTCTCATGCAAATATTAGTGCCATTCAAGTTTATTGATAGGCAGGAATAAAAGAATATAATTAACCAGTACAATACCTCTTTAAAGCTTTCGGTTGCATTCTAGGAAAATATCTCATTAAATTGATACCTAATCACAACCAGTGATTTACCCTCCAAGAAGGATTCCTCTAACGTTACATGACAATCTGAGGTCCAAACTTATAGAAATGGAAACAGCTGTAGTAGCTTACAAGCGCTTTGAGCCTTCAAGGTTTTGTCAATTTAGTGGTCCTAGTGTAACGACTTACATGAAATAACACTCACCAAATCGGACAGCCCACTCTCAGAAGGTCAAATCGCGGCACTAGCTCGACCACCGGCCTCCGCTCTCGCAAGATACAACGAACTGACTGGACGCCGCGCATAGCCTGTGTGCAGCGAAGCTCAAAAAACGTGTCCGGCCAGCAAAGAAAATGGAAAGAAGAGTTCCGCTTCCGGCTACGCGAAGCTTCTAGGTGCTTCGATGTGCGTCTCAAACTTCCCCTTCCCCCTAGTTTGTAATGTTCTTCAACCTTCCATTCCTTCGATCCCCCCCTCCCCTTTCTGAGAGTTATGACTTTGTATATATACTACCCGTACCGGGATCTCACGACACTTACTACCCCACTGGCTTGAGGACAAGAGGTGAGGACGGCGACTTGGTCTCGGGGAATATTATCATTTTATCAAAATTACTATTTCGACGTCATGGGGGGAACTCTTTCAAAATTACCATTTGGACTTTGTTACTAATTTATTATAAATTGAAGTTTGAAAATGCTACGCGCTTATCGCGGCAGGAATTTAGACCGTCGCTTTCGCCACCATTTATATTTGGGGTCTGAACCCAATTTGTCTTTAATTTATATTTTTGTCAATATTAGTTTTTAACCAGAGGTTGTCTGGTCCCGGGTTCAAAACCCAGTTTGTGTTCATTTCANGAACCCAATTTATCTTTAATTTATATTTTTGTCAATATTAGTTTTTAACCAGAGGTTGTCTGGTCCCGGGTTCAAAACCCAGCTTGTGTTCATTTCAAGTATCGCGGTATTTGAACTCGACTTTGTTCGTCAAGTCAAATACCGAGAGTTAATATGTTACGTAGATTATTATTACATTGAGGCCCTGGGGCATTGCTATGATGTCACGTTTACTACGGGCGTCTGTAGGAAAATTAAATGTTATACTTGGATGGGTAACTGTAACGCAAGAGTAACCAGATATTCCATTGCTCTTGGGGTAGGAACTATTCAAGTTAGTGAAGTAACCACTCAACCAGAAACCAAGGGCCATAACACTGAGATCCCGGACCGTACCTTTTTGATAGGTTTGATGTAATGTCATTTAGTAACCGTCTTGAGGAGGTTACGAGTTGTTTACCTTTTGATCTAGTTGACTTCGTTGTGGGACGGAGAAGTGCGCTTCACGCGGATTTGAATGTTTGTATCACTCTATTATTGTTTTTGATTCAATAAATTTATTATGTTCAACCAGGTAACTCTTTTACCTGATTTACTGCCTCTCTCACCTTATAGATATTAAGGGGGGGGTTGCACTAGTAGAGAAAGCAAATGAAGATATTCACCTATTTTTGGACCCAAAGGAACTCAACAAAGCCCTTCAAAGAAAACATACTCTCATCCCATCCATGACAAAATTTTGGCTGGACACAATATACAAAAAGTCTTCTCTGTTGCTCTTATGAGAAATAAGGTTTGGCACAACATGCTGGATGAGCCAAGCAAGCTTTGAACCTTCTCACTCGTTGCCTTTCAATAATTATAGGTTCAAATGTATGCCTTTTGGCCTGTCTACAGTATCAAAGGTCTTCACAAAAAGTTGCAGAAAATTTTCACAGCACTAAGAGGTGGGGGGCATATACTTTAATGGTGCCATCATTTTTATGAAAAGACCACCATTAACATGACAAAATCCTGCAAGAATTCTTTGACGAGGATCCACAAAATGGCATTCAATTTAATACAGGGAAATAAAAGTGTTTATGGAGAATTTGTTGGGCAAAAGGTCTCAGAAAAGGGCCTAGAAGTCACTGGTAGGGACGACCAGTCAATTTAAATAAGCCAACATAAAATAAACAGTGTGTCAAATAGATTTGTTAACAGCTCGGTTTGGATATCACATTGTATTAACTATTTTTTACATTTTATTTACACACTTTAGTGGTCAGATGGTCAAAGGCATCAAGTGGACTGTCAACGACAAGTAAATCTGGATTTGAATCCCATTTTAAATAAAACGTACGTGATATGTGGTATTAACTTCAAGCGTGGGGCCCAGGACCACTACGTTCGTGCCACCCTTGACCCTCCTCCCTCCTCAATCTGGCACTACTTATTATTCATACAGGTTATACACATTTAATTATAATAACGGAGTAGTATTAAGAGAGATATATATATTTAGAATAAATGTATCTGACAATTAAAAATCTCTTTATTTTAGTTATTGTAGTGATTTTTGAGAACATTTTCTTACAAAACTAATAGTTTCTGCTTTGAATGAAATAAATGAGCAATATTTCTTATTGTTAGCTAATCTAAATACCTGTTTCATACTAAATATAAATTGAATTAAAATTCTAATACTTAACGAGGAATAGCTATGTTGTTTATTTGTTTGGAGTTAAGTTTCCTCTTTCGGCACCAAAACTTTCTTTTCTTCACTTTAGAAGGTTGTGTTGTTTTTTTTGTTCCTCGTGGACACTGTTTTATTTAGAACAAAGGTACAAGGTCACCTCACTGATAAACAAACTAGATTTCTTAATGCAAATTGTTAAAATTATTTGAAACTATCAAAAATATATCATCGGCAATTAATTTTATGATTTATCAGTGATTTTTCAATATAGTTTACTCAAGTTGAGCAGTTCCCTTAGCAGGCAGGGTTTCTAGATAATAATAATAATTATTATTATTATTAGCACCGCGTCTTACTACCCGTTCGGGTTATACGCACTTACGCTAATGTGTAATGGTAGGGTGATTGTGAGATGAAATGGAGGACCTACAGTTTAACGTGGAATCCGAACCACGGTGGAGGCCTGGCATTCCCCACATTCACAGGATGTCTTGTCAGAGGTGAAGGAAGGGTTTGGTAATCAGATAAATCTGTGCCGGGACCGGGGATTGAACCCCGGCCGCCAGCACAGAAGTCCGACACCTTACCCCTAGACCGCCAGGTCACCTTCTAGATAATTGATTTCCAAAAGATTTTAGAATTACATTTGAAGACTCAAGCCGACTTCCCTGACCACCGCTTTATTGATATATAAAGGTTCGAGCCATGCTGTGGTACTAACAAGCTCAAGGTTGTCCACTACTGACTGAGGAACATCAAGCAACAGATCAAAGAAATAAAGTGCAAAAGATTCTGGATCAATGTGGTCAATCAAGCCATTGAGGGCATCTTTTGGTATTTGATCAATGGTATTAAGGGGTCATCTGAATCAACTTTGAGCATGTGGCTGATTTTCATCAGAAGGAAGCATTTTGCAAAGTAATTCATATGTTGACATCTTTTTTTCTGAAGGCTGGGGACAAACCTATTATATACTGATAGCCATAGCAATTGAAGTCAAATCTTTTGAATGAATCTGCCAGGGCAGTGTGAGGATAATGCTGATTGCTGTTGGAATCGAACTTAGTAGCTTTAATTATTGCTGGCACTGCCTGATAAATTATGCTTACTTGATACAAAAGCTTGGCATAAGGTGATAACCATGTTCAATTTAGTATCTGATTATCAAATCTGTCAGTTCTTTGTATTAACACAGTTGTATGCCTATACGTAATGCTGTCAAGAATTCCTTGAAGGATTGGCATTTCCTCTTGTTTCATTTTGAGGAATTATTGATATTTTTATGCAGGGTTGTGGAGTCAGTCAATTTTGGGATGAGTCGGTAAAAGTGTATCGACTCTGATTCCGGATTTAAAATAAAAATGTATACTATTATAACAATTATATGGTAAATATATCATTTTAATTTTATACTTTTTTATTCTTTAGGAACAATATTTGTAATTTGAATTGACAAATTTATTTAAGTATATCTTCACAATGATGAAGTTTTGCATGATGTCAATTGTATTAGAGCATTTTACTACAGTAAATTTGTTATTACAAATTAATAAACATTAGAAATTGATGAAGGAGTCTAAGTTTGATAGTAAGAAAATACAGGAGTTGAAAGCTTGGCATACCAAACCACAGCCCTGATTCCATGACTATAATGACTGGTGGTGAGTAGTGTTTGTCAAACTTATTTATAACGTTATAAGCAGCACTATCCTCATCTAATCCAAATTAACTAAACAGATAATAGCCATCTTTCCCAATAACATTTAGAAACAGAGCCCTCTTTGGTTTTATTACATTCAACCTTTATTTCACTAACTCTCAAAAATATGTTTAATTCTTGCTTCCATTCATTTCATGTTTGGGCAGAATGATTTTCAAATGAAAACAGTGCTAGGGTATATTGACACTACATTTGACCATAATTAGATAATTATTGGAAAAATGTAATCTTCTCTGTCCTTTAATTATGTATGGCACCATGTATTAGTTCTGAAACTATAGTAGTGTCCAAAAGTGACAAGATCAGGCAATAAGCCCTGACCTCTGCTCAATAACGACCTTCCACAAATCGCACATAAAAATCATTGTCCATAAAACATTAAAAAACACTAATCAAATGATAATGAGTTGATGACACAATAGTTCATCATGAGTACCAGTTTCACTTAATCTTAACACTTCTAAGAATACTCTTAAGATTTTAAAAATACAAGATGGTGTGAGCGTTCAGAATTAGTTTGATTTAAATGAAACAGGGTGCTCAAAATTTCCTATTATAATATAATAAAGAAGGTTAAAAATGGTATAGAAATTTTAAATATTTCAGTATTTCTGATAAGTTTATTACTCCAAACCAACCTTTTCAGGGCTCCGGTCGACCTTATAGTTTATCAAAGGTCCTACAATCACCCATCATTTCTCAACTCTTTTCGTTTTACATTTTATATTCATTCCTAAATCTTATTTTTCCTCAAATACTTACCTCCCCAGTTTTAAAGAAAAAATGTACATAATAAATAAAATGTATGTTTAATGCACTACTCTCGCAATAGAATAGACAGCGAAAGATGGGGAAATCAGGGTTTGATCCAGCTCTGGTGTACTGAGGGTTTTTCAGTAAATGGTTTTACACTCTCCAGCCTCACAAATGTGGGTAAACTTCCTCTAAATCAACATCATGCTCAACAACTTGTCATAGCCTCCTCTACCTTAAATAATGGAGGTATGTTAAAAACAGGCACAGGTAATTCATCGGAATGAGTAACTGGGTGAATTGCTGATTCAAGAATTGGGTAGATAATTTTATTTTTTGTTTTTTTATTGTAACCCATGCCTTGACTAGGAAAAAAAAAAGCAATCCTCTACATGATTTTTCGACTCTCGCCATATCATTGGAATACTAAATGCTAGTTTATTTCACTTACCTTTTGTCCAAAGTCACAAATTTCCCACACAATGCCTCTATACAATGTGTGGAGCAGAATACTTGTCTTGATCACCAATCTGTAGGTGTAAGTAAGTAAACAGGCTTTCTTCACAAAGTCACTAATACTTGTTCTTTGAATGGGTAAAGTGAAGCTTCCACATATATAGCAAAAGAGTCTGGACTGTTCAAACAATTTCATCTGCCAGACAAGATTCCATGTTCAACAGAGGTTTTGTATTGCTCAAATGTAAATATGCTGTGTCATAGTCCAAATATATCAGTCCCAATCCACAATTATTGTACAAATAAAATAGTGGTGAAATCCTTAAGAGAGTCAGGTCAATAACATGTAATCCATAAACAGAGGTAAGCGTATGTGTGCTACGAAGAACTCTAGATGAAGTGACTTGAGTATGGTGCTGGGAGCAGGAGAAGAGAGGAGAATTAGCAGGATGGAGGCCCGACCTCCGTTGGTGAGTATCTAGCCGGGTGTCGGCCCAAGGTCACATAGAATCATTAAGCTAAATACTCTAATAAAAAATGTTCAACAGCTTTCTTGGCAGCCACAGAAGTTTTATTTCAATAGCAAACTTGTTATAGCCCTTGCTTTAAAAAATAGTTTTTAACGATATTAATCTCAATTATATCACTCACAATGCAAATTATTCGATTAGGAACAATTTTTATAACACAAGGATCAAGTGTTGAATTGCTTATAATTTTTTCCGATTTTTATCTGCAAATCCCGCGTAAATCATATGATCAAAAGTTTGAGTCATTCAAGATCATAGCGATAAACACATAATGTGATAGTTCAAAAACTTGATGTGATCTAGAAAATTTAGTGTCATATTTCAAATTAGCACACCGAAATTAGTTTAAAAAAAAGTGTCAAGTCTTAGTCAGCAGAAAAATATATAAAAATTATTATTGGCCAGTGTTATCCTAGAATTGCAAATATATAGTTAAAAATCAAAGGAAAAACTTGTGACAGAACAACTAAATAAACACCCGCCTCAGTGGCGTAGTTAGTTAACATGCTAGTTTTGTATTAAGCTACACTGCTGAGGACAGGGAGCTTGAGGTTCTAATCTCGCTTGGGTGAACTGGGGGTGGTTTTTCCTAAATGGTTTTCCACTCTGCCTCCACGCAAATGGGGATTCACTTCCTCTATATTCAACCTTCCCAATTCCTAGCCCATTAGTGTAATTAGTAATTAAGTGTATAGCCCAAGTGGGTAGTAAGACGCAGTGCTAAACAAATAAAATACAAAATATTAAATAAACAACATCAGAGAACCTTTATGTTTTTTGACAAACCATGATGCTCGTTTATCAATATGTGTATGTAACAATGTATATTTCTTAGTTTCATTTATCGCATGACCATGCTTATGCCGCCATCCTCTATATAAATCTTATTGCCTAATTTGATAGGTACAATGAGTACATTAAGTGTGAGTACTTTACTCCTTCCTTTTAAAAAGGAGATTATTGATGGTAATTACTTTACAAGAGACCATACAAGCCACTTCCAAGAAATGTTGGTATGTAGTGCCCCCCCTAACCCCTCCCCCCTCTTACAGATCCTCAGTGTGAATCCTACAAATATGGATCACATTACTTTGAATCTCCACACACTATGACGGGCAGTCTATCAACATCTATGTTGGCTTAAACCAACATTAAAATACACCTCGCCATGCTGGAATGCTGACTTGCTACATCGCCAAATGGCTTACCTGAGTCAGAGACTCTTGTAGCTCGCCAACCACCTTATGCCATAATCGGAGGAATGTTTGGCTCCCGTGGTGGGGAATAGTCCCCGTCCCAAGGCACCTCTAGCCCACAATCACCGATGTACTCTTTGAATGTATCCACATTTAGCAGACAGCGAGCAATGGTTCACTGACTTATGCTCGGCAACAAACCCACAAATCCCACCATTACCAGGTAGCTTGGGAAAACCTCCCTGCCATGTCCTCACCCTTGGTGGGAGAAGTTCCTCCTCGCCCCATCCCCTAATAGTGACAGCAGCACCACAGAGGTGATCAGAAACTCAATCTTAAGTATAACTTTGGTTTCCAGAAGCAACAACCTTTAGTTGCTCAGCGAGGACCTCGTAGAGGTGTTACCTCCAGTTTAAACAAGCAATTGTTTTCTCAATAAAAGCAGAAAATCCTAAACTAACTATTTCTTGCTACCCCCACACCCAACTATTATTTTCAAAAATGTTGAGCAATAGTCAAATATGGTTGAATATGGGTTATTTACAGTAGCTTTGTGTTATAAAAACACCATAGTAGTTGAACTGAGAGAAGAATCCTGCAACAAAATGTTGGCATTGATCTAAACTTCCAGAATTGCACCCATGGGGTGTTTATTTCATACATCCCAATAGCCTGGCAAATCCATGGACACAAGATTGTGCTACCTCATATCATGAAAAACCAACCAACCAACAAATAAAGAACAGATTTTGCATGAAATCCAAAATTGTGCCTGTCAAAGATAAGTCTAGCCCCTAATAAACAATACTCTAGAAGTTTAACAAGAGTTGGTATAATTAATAAATAAGTAGTGCATATTTAAAAATGGCACTTGTGGTATAGAGTAATAAACTCTACAATAAGATTATACCAGGTGAGCAAAATAAACAATTACAGAAAAGAGTTACAAAATTTATAAGTGTGGTTTTTCAATGTCAATTTTTAAGATTGTCCACACCATTAAATACCGTACCTACTCACTTTAATTTGACACACCCCCTCCCAGTGGCAGCTCGTAGCTAAAATTAGTGGGGATGCTGCTCCAGAAAATGTTTTGCCTTTTTTTAAATTGTGTAAAAGTAGACAAACATTTATAAAAAGAAAAATTATTCAGGAACTTGATGCAATCTTTAAAAAAAACCTTTTTACTTAATTTAACTTAAATTGTTACATTTCAAGCTTGAGCTATTCATTTAAAAATGAAATACATTCTTCTTGTTTTAATTTGCGCAAAGAGTTCATTAATTTTCTCCTTGATCTCTGGATGACAATTGAGGAAATTTTTCTCCATTGAAAGTACTGCAAGTGCATTTAGTCTTTCTGTTAAATAAAAGAACCAAAAAAAAATGAATCAAATAGAATAGTTGGAAGCAGAATAATAATATAATTCTAAACTCTTCTACACATTATCACATTCAAGAATATGGTACACGGTTTTTAAGCGCAACAGATACTGAGTGAAAAAAAATTCCTTCCTTCTCACCTTCTCTCTACCTGGCAGTCCCGCCTTCCTCCCTATCCCTCTTCCATGTGTACATGCGCACAACAGTCAAACACCACATCACTGGCACTTTGAAGCGCACAGTTCCATACAAAAAATTTTGTGTATCTTTTTCATAAACTGGGGGATGGCTACTGAAGTACTGACACTAAGCTTAAATATGTATTGTACTACAAAAATAAAGAAATAATTAAAGAAAAAAGGACTCGTAATAAATGTTATCGATAATATCAAGTGGAAATAGGGAGTGCTGCAGTTCCACAGTGCCTATAAATGAGCTGTCACTGCCCCCTCCTAAACTAATGCATCTGGTAATTCATAGAATTATAAGTTGCCAAGGGAACGCGCTTTCATTGTGTGGAGACAACTAGTTCCCGACTAGTGTTCTGAAGCCTTGCTTTTGTGGGTAATAGGGTGATTCACAGTATTCGCTGACAAAATGAGTGATAGATATTTGTTCATGTAAATATACTCTAGAATGGTAGACTTGGTTGTGAGGTAGTCTTGACACACGTTGACAAAACAGCCGTATGAAACAGCACTGAGAATTGTACAATTTACCGCTGGTGCGACAGCTATTTACTATCTAATCTCAAGAAACAGGATGAGAGTGTATTTTAAGGAAATACAAAGACAAAGCTGTACATGTTTAGAATTTTTAAGAAGAGAGAGAGAATAGTATAGTGCTGATTGTACCCACCATCTGTATCTCTCTTGATGTAGTTCATGGTACAGTCACTGCTGGAGGAGTTGGGGTACTGCAACTGAAATCACACAAAAGCTTAGCAAGTTTCATGCAATAAATGCTATCACACATTAGACTACCTGCCTTTTATATGTAAACTAGTATCTATATATAACAGAGGTGGGAAACATATTTTTCAATGTAGCCACATTAATGAGAAGTGAAATTTAACACATCAAGTAAAAATTGAGAAATTAGGTTGCTCAATCAAACATTTAAAACAACAAACACTATTTAAACAGGTTTATTCAAGACATGTTCACTTTGAATAATCATCTACAACTGCCTCCGCCGCAAATGGTGAATACTGTTTGAATAGAAAATGTAAAACAATTTAATGTGAAATTTGGCTGTCCTTTTGTATGACAAGCTGTAGAAACATTATCAGAATATCTTTAACTTAATGTATATGTGGAATGCTTTCAAAGACATTCAGGAAATATCAATTTACAACGAGCACATGCCATAAGGAAAATTTGTCTTTGTCTGGACAGCTAGCAAACTCAAATTCACCCCTTGTGGTAATTGGCATCAGAGAAGTTGATGGGTTTTATCATAATCCCCGTGAGATGGAGATGTAAGAAAATTGACTTAGGTGGTTTTTCATCTACATATGACTAATTGGATTTATTTCTACACTTTATATTGACAGATGGGTCAACACATCAAAGACAATACCCATCGTTTGTAGTGAATTGTACTTTAACTTATAAAATCAAGAGCGACATTCAGGTGTTTACTCTTTGGCCCGAATATGTAAAAACTCTCACTAAAGTGCCTGAATCTGTACTGCAAGTACACTGTCCATCAAGCGTGTGTGGAGCCCTCTCCAGAGTTGAAACAAGAGTGTATAACAATTATCGTTGAGGGGACAGTAAGGCCCCAATTGGTTACTTGTCTTGAATTACATAAAGGGGACAATATTCACTTATAGGCTATATAATAAGTGCTATGCGTTGGGAATAGAAAGAAAAATATAGGACCAATTATTTATGTTGTTTTTTAAATTAACTACCTACTTTACTAAGGTACTATATGTAGCTTACTGCATAATCAACAATGTGATAAATCACATTATATCCTCGCATCTGTCATTATTTCATGTATAATGCACAGTCTAACTCTTATCAGTCCACAAAGTGTCTTGGAAAATTTTTACCACTCCACAATGTGTCCTAGAAGTGCTTTTACAAGTCCAAAATGTGTCCTAAAAAAACCTGTACCAGTCCACAATGTGTCCTAAAAGAACGTGTACCAATCCACAATGTGTCCTAAAAGAATGTGTACCAATCCACAATATGTCCTAGAAGAACATGTACCAATCCACAATGTGCCCTAAAAGAACATGTACCAGTCCACTATGTGTCCTAGAAGAACAGTCAACAATATGTCCTAGAAGAACGTGTACCAGTCCATAATGTGTCATAAAAAGAACGTGTACCAGTCCACAATGTGTCCTAAAAGAACGTGTACTAGTCCGCAATGGGTCCTAAAAGAACGTGTACCAGTCCACAATGTGTGCTAGAAGAACGTGTACCAATCCACAATGTTGCTAAACATTAACTAACCTCAACATTGCCATAGGCTTGGTTAGGAGGGGCGTTGCTATAGTAAGCCTAATCACTGTTAAAATGGTAGTTTTTGGTAAGAATATGCTAACATAGTTTATTTGTGGGTTTTTTTATTGGCTCTGGTTTAGTAAACATACTTTTTAGATCTGGCTTAGGTCTAAGTGTGCAAAAGGTTTGTCAATTAAATATATCGATATTTAGGCTAGACTTTATGACTTAATAACAAATCCCAAACTGAACTTTTTTTTCTGCCATTTTTAATCATTAATATACACATTCAAAAGGTCAAATAATCAAATACTTACTATTGGAAAACAATTTTGATGCAACAAAGACCCTATAAAGCAGTGTTATTAATAACAAAACATTATGGTATTAATCACAAAAATAATATGGAATAAGCACAATAAACACTCTATGATAAGTTACCTGACAGATAAAAGGGTGGCCACTCAAACTCAAAAATAAAATTCCAGGATAATTCTGTTTCCTGGCAAAAAAAAAAATTATGATTATTGGCATATATTACTACTCGTTCGGCTTATAAGCAAAGAAAATAAATATATATTTCCTCATTTTATTAAAAGGCTTTTTTCTGGTTGTGAGATTTTAAACACATTTTCTCGCTTTATTAAAAGGCTTTTTTCCGGTTGTGAGTTTTTAAACAGATGTGTTTGCAATGAAAATGTTTTATAAAATTATTGTTTAATGAGTCACCAAATCTAAGTATTTGAGCAAGTAAATTATTTATCAGTATTTCTATCTACTCAATGGCTTGGATAGTATTATTATTATTATCTTACTACCTGTTCAGGTTATACGCACTTACGCTAATGTGTAATGGTAGGGTGATTGTTAAATGAAATAGAGAACCTACAGCTTAACGTGGAATTCGAATCGTAACGTTATCCACACTCATCCTCTCAACATTCCTAAACAAACATAAGACACCTTTTTCCGATTGACTTATTGGATTCCCTTTCATACATCACTCCTTCAGCACTCATTAATTACAGACTCTATCCGTGAGTTTTTCCACACACATTTCTTAAATATACAATTCCAACTGCATTTTTTCAGCTTGCGCTTGTGTTCCTCCTGACAAACCCATGCTTCACATCCATAAAACAATGTTGGTGCTAACACACATCTATGAATTGCCATCTTTGCTTCTTTCAATATTTCATTATTTTCAATAGTCCACATACATCCAACTACTTTGTGAAATGCATTCACTCGTCTGTCAATTTCACCCTTTATTCTTCCATTTTTTACAGAATATTCCTCCAAGATACATAAAATTATTCACTTGTTATAACAGTTTTCCATTTATGCTAAGCTGACCATCTTTTCCCAATCCATCCTTATCAAAAACTATCATCTTAATTTTGGAAACGTTTATATGAAGATCCATTCTGTCTGTAGTCACATTCAAATGATTTAATGCATTCTGTAAGTCACTTTCATTCTCAGCCATTAATACAGAATCATCTGCATATAGCAGCTCTCTCTAACATTCACAGTGTATATTTGTACACCAACCGCATCCTCACAAGCATCCCTCATAAACTTATCCATGAATAAATTAAACAACCTTGAAGACATAGAACAACCTTGTCTAACATCCTGTTTAATATCAAACCAACAGCTTTATGCTCCATCCACCCTAATGCACGCTTTACTTCCATCATACACCACCATAATTTCATTTAGGCCTACTAACCAAGCATCCACACCTTACCACACTCTCTCAGAACATTTCATAGCATACCAGTACTCCTATTCTCGCGATCACACGTATAAAAATTACTATCTCGCACTAAAAAGATTTCCTACACAGTTGAAATGTTTGGAGATCAGATCTTGCGCAGTGCAATTGAAATGTGTGACAATACACTTCAAGTTGTTTTGTTGGAGGATGTTCAAAGTTTTTAAAATATATTTTAATGTGTGTGTGTGTGGATGAACATCTAAGCGTTTCGCGGCGTTGCCACTATGGCATTTCGGCGGAATTTAGTTTGTTTTAGAATATCTTTTGATGGTTTGAAATTTGTTAACATGGTTTGTTTTGCTAGGCCTATAATCGGAAACTTCAGAATCTGGTTGTGTGTATAAGTGCTAGAAAACATATTTAAAATAATAAGGTTCACTGAGAATAAAAGAATCCCACCCTCTCTTCATACTAGCCTATCCCCAAAATGTGTTTTGTCTAGATGGGGAAAGATGCACCATGCCAAATTTTAGTATTGAATAAAACTATGCTAAAATGGGTGTGCTAAGGCCCGCAAAACACCCAGGTTGTATCCGAATAATCTACTTATGCGGCGTCACCTTGGCTCGGGCCCTTGAAAGCTGCATTGGCAATCACGTGACCAAGTGGAGATTTGTCCGAATAGTTGGAAACGATACCTATGAAGTCTTCTTGATGTCTTGGTCAACATGGATACAAAGGCTACCAGCCGTACGCTGCGCTCACTGTGTCAGTTGTGGTGTTTGACTGGCAAATGTGTAAGTATTATCATTTCGTCTCCTAGAGCACTGATGTTTTCCGCCATTTTAAATAAGGTTGTTGCTGTTCGAATAGTTTAATGCAGTCTTCGCTATGGGCAGTGCAAGAAGTGTAATATCATCAAGACTGCATAAAGTCTAAAACTCAAGGGTCCGACTAGGGAGCCTTGGACTATTCAGATACAGCCCCAGACTATTTGGCCATTCTTTGACGAGTTTGACATCTTTGTACTAGGCCTAATAAACGTAAATGAACTACAACACTATAATAAACATAAGCAATAAAAATTGTGGCTCGGGTGAACATAATATTATGTCCACCTGGCCCACAATTTTTGTTTCCCACACATTTTTTTATTTTTATGAAATAGATGGCAATGTTCCTTTCTTAACATTTATTTTGGGTTTCTTTCTGGCTTAGTTCAAGAAATGAAATAAGCATTACCTGAGAAGAACATGAAAGATTCTTGTTTTCACATAAATTACTTTTCTCTAGATAGGAATATGCTGCCATTATTTGTGGGGTTACAAACAATGCCACAAATATTGTCACCACCGTGAAAACTAAAATGCTCATTGTCACGTCCTTGTTTCAAATACTATCGTCGATAATAGACAGTTCTAGCTAGGATTGTGAAGCGCTACATTACGATTTTGTGGAGCAAAGATTTCAACTTGACATTATTTAGCGACCACTTTGTCAAATAATCCCACAAACACATCTTAATCAGAAATTTACTGATAATATTCAGCGAAAAGATTATGTGAATGGAAACTAAACTGTCACTTTCAAAAATTGCCAATTGCTAACTAAAATTTTAATTTAATAAGTCAAAAGTGTCAGAGTGACAGAAGATTCAAGAATAAATAACACGGAAACCAGAGATTATGATGAAAACATGGATCATAGCCAACGAAATAGTAACCTCTTTCATTCGAATGACTAATAAACTAGCAACTTTCTTTTCTGTTTTTACAAATGAACATAGAAATAGTTCAGGTTTCTGAACACCACTATAGATAGATACAGTTTAAATCTAATATGCCCAAAAAACGCAGTAAAATTATTATATTTAACTGAATGTATGGATCTTGTTTTGGAGCCAACCAAAACTAAAAACCGAAAAATCTCCAAGAGATTTGCAAACACATTCTAACATTCCTAGCCTCTAAATGCACGCTATTCATCAGCCACGAGTCGATCGTCCTTGGTCACGAGTGAACTAAATACCCTAGTAAAGCAAAGTCGAACAAATACGTTTTATATAATTTTCTAAGATGCAAAAATTGGAACATTTCAAAAATATTATGTTATGCTCTGAGCCATATTCTAATGTTACAACCTGAATGATTTAATTTTTCTCCTAGAACTAAATGATTCACTATCATGTATTATTTTTCTTGTAAATTTTTTAGATATTCACCTACTAAACTCAAGACAGTGCTGGAGGACAATAGGCTAGTTCAGTGTAAAGATAATAGATAGAAAGTACTGCTGATGAGGTTTATCATGTAACTGTTATAATTGCGCAGTGGCAAAATAGCATGTATGTGCGAGATAGTTCATGGACAAGTCAACAGTATCAGTAGCGTAGGGTAGTAGTGAGCAGCCGTTAATTAATACACCCTTAAAATCCATACCGTAACAATGTACAATTAACGTAATTATGCTTCTTAATAATATTTTTTTAAATATGTATGTGGAACTGTCTTCATATTAAAATACAACTGTTGTATAGTGAGTGGGTGAAGTAGGCAATTACATAATCAAATTCCTTCAAATGCTGCTTCCTTTATATTCTTTTATATTGGCTTTACCTTGGTTGTAACTCATTACCTTTAGTTGCCCTAAGTTAGCTCTTTCGTGGAGTGAGACTCCTCTCATCAGGAATTCTGGTCAGTTGGTGGAGATAAGTAGGCTGACCGGGATCTCACAGAATCGCTAGTCATGTGAGCTGAAATGTACTGGACCACCAAGATAAATTGGGGCAGAATGGTTTGGGTGATTGGACATAACGCTATCACAAACCTTACCACTGTGGCAATGGGTCATCAAGAAAAAGAAAGGAGGGGGCTAGCGGGTATAGTTACTATCACATGCCCTTCAACTGCGTCACTGGGCCGACAGGACCATGCAGGACCGAATGATCTTGCCGTCACGATGCGGATATGTTGCGACTAGTAGCTATTGATCGTATAATCTACTAAAACCCTTGTTCGGGTTAGAATATTTAATTTACTAGTTTTACTATGTTTTGATTAGAGGTTAAGTTCTACTTGTAACTATGGTATCAAACCCAGGTTCAGTTTAAAATATTTAATTTGCTAGTTTAATTGTGTTTTGATTATATGTAAGGTATATTTGTATCTACTCTATCCAAACTATGTTTGAGATAGATTAGTTTGTTTAGTGAGTTTAATTATGCTTAGTTGAGATATACCCTCTATCTCTTTCAACTTATTTGAATCCTTGTTATTATTAGGAATGTTTAGTTATGTTTTCGTTGGTAAGGTATTTGTATTTACCGTGCTGGGATAATACTGCTATCATTTAGGGTGCCTTCATTTCTAGTATTTAAAAGTAATAACTAACAACTATGCAGTTACATTTATATCATTGAGCATTACTAAACTCTGGCAAGCTCCTAAGAGCTGCTTGATGCTCTTCAGGACTTACAAGCTGGTTTTATTTTACTAAGTATGGACATATAAACATACGGGACTATCAGAAGGTTACGAGTGGCAGTTGAGATCATTCATTAGCTCTTGGCCCATATGGCTCTGTTCTTGCTCGTTCTGGTTTGTATTAGCGTTGTCTCTTTATTGCTTAGTTGTGGGATTTTTATTCCCCTGTAACCATGCTGAACACTCTGTCCTATTATATTGAGTGGCCGGTGCCCTTAAGGCTTTTCCTGGCAACTGCTGTAACTTATGTACCTAAGCCTTTCCACTACTTTAGTTTGGTTATTTTTATGTGTTTTTAGCGGGAGTCATTTCATGTGCTATTTATTCCAATGTTGGGCTTTCCTAATCGGCTGTTTATGGCGGCGCTTGATTGGTCCGTATAAGCCTTGCTTATTAATGTTTATATATTTTTGTATGGCCATCACCTAATTGTTTATTTAAGATTATGTTGGTGTTAATAACTCTTGACACTGTAATGGTCCATTCTTGTACAAGCGGTTTGTGTACCTCGCAATAATAATCATAATAATAATAATAATAATAATATCTGAATAATTTAGCAGTTAAATTATACTTTCTTCTCTCTCATTCTCAGTAGTCACTGTCTTCCTGTGTTGTTAAGGGGATGGTGTCAACGTGTTGTCACCCAACTAGTATATAGACTAAATTAAACGTATACATAATTATCATCAATAATCTTTTGTGATCTCTTTTATCTTGTACATTATATTTATCATCATTTAAGGGCATTACTACCTAATGGCAACTCTCGAGCATCGCATGGATACATGACTTCAGCTTTATTATTCTAGTGTTCGTCAAGCAGCTATGTTGTGTCGGCACAGAGGCACAGACGTAAGCTGATACTCCGTGAGTCAACTGTTTGGACTTAAAAGAGTTTGATAATTTCGTTGGCTGGTCAGGTAGGCAGGTGTTGAAGCATCAGAGTAGCAGGGGCTAAGATGTGTTGATTAGCTTGCAAAAAGAGCAATATATTCTTCAGTAGAGTTCTCTTCGATTACATTTCTGGTTGGATATCTGTAAATTACGTCTGTGGTTGGTTGGTCCATTCATTCTGAAAAATTTAAGTTTTTATGATTGCAATCGTTTGTTATTTGTTTGTTCCTGATTGTTCTGCAAAAAAATTTCGTTTGTTCCGTTTTGATAAAACCACAAACGGTATGTTTATATTGGGGGGGGGGGCTAATACACGGTAACCCCCACCCCACCCCCCACCCCCACCTCCAACCCCTACAATTTGAAAAATTGACATTTTTATGGTTGCAATAGTTTGTTCCGGATTGTTCCGCAAAATGTTTCATTTGTTCCGCCTTTGTTCTTTCTTGCACAAATGAGACGTTAACTTGTGATACTTTGTTTACTCGTGAAAAGCCAACTTCATGGAACACTTTTAAAAATTCATGTTTTTTATTGCAATCGTTTGTTCCTTGCTTGTTCCGGATTGTTACACAAAAATTTTTGTTTGTTCCATTTTGAAAGCCCACAAAGAGTATGTTTGCATTGGGGGGAGTGGGGCCAACTCCACGGTAGCCTATTTCGGTTTGAATAATATCCAGGCACTTATATTAAATTAGTATATTTTTTAATGATACCGATATTTTATAATGTATAGACACTCAAACCTATTATTTTTAATCAAACAGTTGTAGGAATGAGAAATTAATGTTGAAAATTAACTATGCGACCTATTTGTTTGTCATGTTTGTAAAATCAACATAACCGATGAGACGCTGAAATTAAACTGTGAAAAGTTGCGTTTAGGTGGGAGTTTTTTTTAAAAGTAATTTTTTGTAAATCAATATTATATTTACCAGATTGCAAGGGTTTAGCTGTTAAAGGACTTTATTGAATAGCTATTTTTAGTTTCCATTTGTAAAGTACGTTGGTTTAGTCATATGCATTCATTTCGATTTTTCGTTTAAATTCTTAGTTTGGTTTTTTTTGGGCATATTTGTAGTAATTTTTTAGAATATCAGGCTATTCTATAGGTATTTCTAATCACTTTTTTTGGAAATCTATTCTGGGTCTTGTTAGTAAACTTTAATTGATTTGAAAAAAATAATGTTTACTGTCGAGAAGTTTCTTAGTCTTCTACGTAAGTGTCAAGAGTTGGAATATTTGGAATAATTGACATTTCCTTCTTACCATGTCTCTTTGTGGTCAAATATACTATACTTACTACATCATAACAATAATAGTAGCAAACAAAAGGAGTGTGTGATAATGCTTTAGGATAACATAGTTCTGAACTATCTTGAGGGGGTGGGGTAAGAGGGAGGTAGGATCTCAGGTATCTTTCGGTAATTTAATAACTGCCCCAAGTAGATGAAATCAATAATTTGGAGCTTAGAAGAAAGTGAGGCCCATAAAAATACTTTTATTTACTATGAGTTTTATGGCATGCAATAAGTTGTAGACCAAGGTCTCCCTAGTTTTTGTATTTCTGACTTGCTTCACCTTTTTATTGCTTTTTTTTTTGTATAGTGAGTGAATCAAAGACAATATATTCCATACTTTGACACAGAGGGTGGGATATTCTCTACTTGACGCTCTGTGTGACCGTACAAAAGGCCATCATCACTAGTGACACTAGTTTATTTAGCGTTTGTAAGAGATCTAAGAACTAACAAACTAAAATATAATGCACAATAATCTGAAACAAATTTAAAAAAATTATAAAATCAAAAATACAAATTTTGTTATATTTTATCTAGTTGAGTTGAGGAAAGGGAGCTTAGCATAGTGATAAAAATATAAATTAATTTTAAAGCTATCAACATAAAATAAACATTTTTTTAAAAAAGAAATTCAAAACAAAATAAAGATAAACATGTTAAGGAATATTCAAACCAACTAGCAACAAACTTTAAACAAAAAATGTTAAAGTTTTGAAAGAATGTGAAAGAGCTACTACTAGAAAAAATTGTTGAGGCTCTACAAAAGGAATAAATTAAAATCTTCGCAAAAAGAAATCTAAAATGAACCAAGAACGAATTATTGATTGCAAAGATAAAATATCGATTTTTAAAATTTGTATGTGTTATGTAGAGAATATGGTTGCCAAAAAGGTGTCAATCAGCGCTTCTAGTGTAAATATATAATAGATTGTGTTGTCCTGCCAAAACAAAATGTGTGTGTTTTTTTTAGGAACCATCCGGAACAAACGAAGAACAAACAATTGTAATCATAAAAACATGGATTTTTAAAAGATGGGGGAGGGGGGTCAACTTTGAGGACGTGCAATGTAAACATACAATTTATGGGCGTATAAAAAGAGATCAAACTTTTTCCCAGAACAAACGAAGAACAAATTATTGCAATCATAAAAAAAAGTTTGAATTTTTAGGTGGATAGGATGGTGAGGCAGCTTCATGGAGGTCCAATATAAACATATAATTTGTGAGCGTATCAAAACGGAAAAAACTTATTTGTGTGCGGAAAAATCTGGAACAAACAAAGAAAAAGTGTTGTAATCATTAAAAAAAAAATGTTAAAAGAGGAAAAGGGTGAATTCATGGATGTCAGATGTAAAAGTATAATTAATTTTAGGGTAGTGTCAAAACTTATAGAAAAAAAATTAACAATCCGAAACAAACAAGGAAAAAACAATCGCAACCATACAAATTTCAATTTTCAAAAGTGGAAGGGAGGTATCGTAAAGTAAACATACCATTTGTTTGATTATCAAAACGGAACAAAAGAAAAGTTTGTGGGACAATCCGAAACAAACGAATGCAATCTTAAAGTCGGTTCAGAGTAGGAATTGTTTTCTGAAAGGCCTTTTTCCCTTTCAGAAATCTATTATATAGTAGGATATTGGTAGGAAAAAAGACCTTTCAGAGATAAATTCCTACCGTGAATGGAATATACATGGATTTTTCAAAGTAGAGGGGCTACCGTGAAGTTGGCCCCTCACGAGTAAACAAAGTGTCACTGAAGTTGCCCCTCCCCCTCTCCCCTAAAGTCAACATATCATTTGTGAGACTATCAAAATGTAATGGAGGAAAATTTTTGTTGAACAAGTGAAGAAAAAACGATTGCAATCATAAAATCTTGAATTTTTAAATTGGGGGATGGGAGGGGGGACTTTGTGGACGTGCTTTTTTTTTTATCACAGTTGGTACCTAACCATAGCACTAATTGTGAGATTATTTGCATTTGGTAAAGAAAATATTAAATATCTATGTTCCCCGTTATATTATTCGACACAACTCGAAATTCATTTTCAATAGAATTAATCTCACAACTATCATCTTCTTTCTAGCTTTGGAATTCTGAATCGGTACATTCAACATCAGAATACTTGCGTCTAATAATGTTATCAATTGGGGAATGAGGAAGTTCCTCCACACCTGACATGTACTCCGTGACACCTACTCCGTGTCACACATGTCTTCTCTGTGATAGAAAAAATATTAGGGCCTAAATTATAATTTCAAAATGAATATTATTTATTCTAATAAAGAACAGGCAACTAATGAGTTTGCAATAGAGATAAAGAGTACTATAAAGATAAGTATATTTTATACACCTATATAAGTTGTAATATTATATATGAGAGAGAGAGATAAAGTTAGAGAGAGAATAAATGAACAAAACTGATGATTACGTTGTTCATGAGTGCAGGTCATGTGACATATAATAATATATTATTTCAAAGTGAGCATATATTATATAAAGCTAAACTTTGATTAGGACTTGAATCGGTTGGTGAATCAGAACAAAAATATGTATTGAAAAAATTACTAGGAACTTGCAGCAATAAACTCGAGTTTACAAAATAAGATTGGTTTATTAATAATTTACTTAGACAAATAAAAATATATATATATGTATAATTTTTACATATATTTTAGGTGGCTTTCCACATGTGTTTTCTTTCTATAGTTTTCCCATCCACTCTCCAGTCAAATGGGGCGCATTTAATATACAAATTTGTTACCTCCTCCTTACATCCTAGAATAACTCAAACCTCAAAACCTAATCACTAAATAATTCAAAGTACCTTATAACATTGGAGAGCAATTATATATAAGTTTGTAAGTTACATCTAATTTGTATAAGAATGCTTCAGCTATTTTGACTAAATTAATACAAATAAAAATGGTTCTCTTTCTCTCACATACACACACATTTTTTTTAAATGAAAGTCATATGTGATAAAAGACATTCCTTTGTGAATGAAATAATTATTTCATTACATTATTTATAAGATATAAATACATATAAAAACATATATAATTTAATTGAAGATAATAATTGCAGTTTTCACTAAATTGAAGATAGTGAAACTATTCTTTCCATATGTATATTAATGTATTCAAATTAATAAGTTCTACCATTTTAAGTTGTATATAATAATGCCTTTTTCTGTACTAACAATGACTAAACAGGTTCGAATAGCTAAGAAATTAAAACACTATAAACTGCCTAAATTACTTTTTTTTCATGAAATTTTTTTCATACAATGGCTGTAAAAAGTGCTTTCAAATGTTAAGTATTTATTTCAACATTTTTTATATGCAATGTGTCGAAACCTCGGACGGTCGCTTACAGCCATTTACTGTTTATTATGTTGGGTATTCCGTGTTACTGATTCTGGAAACCCCCTAACATATAAAATAAACATAAAGCCTATCTGCCTATATAATACATTAAGTTCATACTTGGTTTCGAAACTTGACATTTTTCAGGCTGTGATGGAAGGAACCATTGTTTATTATTTTAATAATTTTATATATATATTGTTTCTTTGCAGTTTACAGTGATCACAAATAAAACACAAACCTAAAAATTACTACAACATGTTTCAACAATGAAAAACACCGGCAGTGATATAAATATCAATATCACTACAATATGAGTCTAGCTATTTCAAGAGACAGCTTGTGAATGATCGGTCAATCAGAAATCTCGCATGGACTGCAGATTACTTGGGTTTCTGTGATAATACAGCTGGAGTAGCCGCTGTGTGTTGCGCGAACTGTGGAGGCGGGCTATCACCCGTTCTTGTCAACTAAGCTACACTTCCCTACAAAGTTTTGATCTCGTGAGCCAACTTGGAATTTCAGTGAATATTTTTATGTCATATGGAAATCAAGTTATTCAGTAAAACGTTGCATATTTATGTCTGAATTTGCTTTGTAGTCTTAAGTATGCACATCTATAAATCGTATGAATACTAATATTTAATAATTATAGCTGAATCAATGAACAATTGTTGAGTTGTGTTGATCTTAAGGGAACTGTAGTATCTTATTATAAGCTACAACGTTAAATTTCAAAACTGGTTACTAAATTACTTTCAATAATATCCCACCAAAATTTAGTATGATGTTCTAAACTTGCCAAGCTCCATTTCACTGCGTACATTCCAACCTGGCTATCTCCCTCGCCACACAACCGGCTAACGCGGACGGGTGGTCAAGACTGGATGCGCAAGGAAACGGGCTGAGCCAACCCCGAGTGTTCGCTAAGGCTGCCAGGAAATGTGAAGTATAACATTTCCAGCGCTAGATGGTTCCACGTGCCAATAACACTGTTTTGGGGCCTTCCAGGGCATTCTCGTCACATGTTCCCCTTACACCATTACCCCCTGGCACCCTTTTCTTTCTTTGTATCTACTTTGTGTGTAACCCCTACTTTCCCCCTCTCTGAGCAAATAGTATCAAATAATTACTGCAAGGAGATCGGAGGACAAACCACTCTTGGCAGAATATCCATCTTGGGCACGTCTTCATGTCCAAATAAATGTAAGAACTAAATTAAGTTTCGGCTTTTGTGCATCCAAATTCCTCCGTCTCCTCGAGTCCTTCCTCGCCGACCGCTCCTTTAGAGTGGGAGTCGAGGGAGCCCTTTCAGCCCCCCGACCGGTTCGGGCGGGGGTCACCCAGGGCTCCTGCCTTTCACCGATCCTGTACTCCCTGTTCGTGCGGGACATGCCCGTCTCGCACGGTACGGCTCTCTTCCAGTTCGCGGACGACACCGCTATCCTGGCGCAGTCCCCGGACGCTAAGGTCGTCTGGGCCAAACTTACCTTCGCGTTGCGGGGACTGTTGGCCTACCTTCGGACCCGATCCCTCGCCATCCAATCCACCAAGACGCAAGCTATTTTGTTCACGCGCCGGGGAACGGGCCCCCTGCAGCCACTTCGCGTGGAGGGTACCGCGGTCCAGTGGTCACCGTCGGTCCGGTGGCTGGGGGTGACCCTGGACGCGAAATGCAGCTGGGACCCGCACCTGCGTTCGGCGGAGGGGAGGGCCAGGGGCGTCATGTTGAAGCTGGCTCCTCTTTTGCGCCCGGTCAGTCCGCTGGAGTACGGCCACAAGATCAGACTTTTTCTGTTCTGTGTGATGTCCATCCTACTCTATTCCGCTCCCGTATTCTCCTATCTACCTAGATACAGATACAACCATCTCCGTACTGTATACCACCGGTTCCTTCGTCTTATCCTCGGGGCTTCGCCCCGCGTCCCAAACCGCGTTCTCCTGACCACGTCAGGCCTCCCATCCTTGGACAGCCGTATCCGCGGACTGGCGGAGAGATTTTTCACCCGAGCGCAGGCCAGCTCCAACATGATCGTCAGGGGCATCGGCGATTACGACGCTCCTGGCCGTCCCTACCGCCGAATCAGGGATGGCGTAGTGAATCCCTTCGTCGACGTCGGCAGGTGACCTCGGAGTCGAATCTGGGGAGTCGTGACCCCCCTTCTAGTCGTGTGAGACTGGGAGGGGTGGCCAGACAGCGGGGTATGCCGGCCGTATAGGCCGAGTTCAGCAGTCAGTGCGCGGGTCGCCCGGTGACGGAACGGGCACCCACAGTGAAGACGCCGACTAGGCGAAATTTGCCACGCGGTGGGGCCACTATACCCCACCGCCATATGTGATTTGTGCCCTATTTGGGGGATATGAATAACTTTTTTTTATTTTTTTCGACGGATTTGATATATTAAAGAACCCTTATGGGTTGGAGAATATTATTATTATTTCATTTATGTATTTTTTGTAAGAATGTTTGTAAATAGCTATTAAGAAGATAAATAAATCACGAAAGAAAGAAAGAAAGAGTTCTTCCGACTTGTGCAAATTATAATAATGTTTAACATTCAGAGTCCTTCCGACTTGTGGAAATTATAATAATATTTAACATTCAGAGTCCTTCCGACTTGTGAAAATTATAATAATGTTTAATATACCGAGTGCTTCCGACTTGGGGAAATTATAATAATGTTTAATATTCAGAGTCCTTCTGACTCATGGAAATTATAATAATGTTTAATATTCAGAGTACTTCTGGCAAGGAAAGTTATGTTATGTTTTGGGAGTCCTTCTGACTTGTGGATAGAGTTAATAATATTGTAAAGTAAATACTGGAGATGTTTTCGGTTGAATCATATATATATATTGTTTATAAATAATGCTTACATTTATCTATATACCTTGTTGATAAATAAAACTTACATTTATCTATTTAACTCCTGATATGTCGACTTCACTTTATTCCTATTTAACTAAGTATTTTACACTTTCCTGGAAACTTTCTTTGATTATTTTCTGGTTCTTCCATTTCTTTGTCCTATGTGCTCACTCTGCATTTATTCTCCCCTTATTTTATAACTTTATACTTTGTATGCCTGCCTTTGTCCTGTAGGATAAAAAGGGGCTACAGAACTTGAAGCATATGTATATAGATTATGCTTATAACTACGGTACAATCCCAGCTTTATCAAATCGGTATAGTATTAAAGATACTAAATTTCAATTTTCAAATTTTTATTTTTAAAAGTGTGTAATGATGTTGGTTTGGATTAATCTAAATTATGTAAAAGGTAATGGATGAAGGTAATTTTTATTTAAAGTAATATATGTAGAGTATCCTTTTAAGATTCAACCATGAAGAAGCACGCGATTTTCAGAAACAATGTGAAAAGGATTTCACTTCTAAAATATATTTTGTATACCATATTTCCTGTTAAAAGAATAACTGCGTCAATTCCTGTTAAAAGGAACAATTACGGAGTATTTGGCAGAAGACGCCAATCTCCCTATACTAATAAGAAGCTAGCATTCACAACACCTGTCACCAGGACTCTTTCTATTGGTTAGTTTTTACATTGTTGACGAGGAGAGTAAAAGGCAAGGGGTATGTCATATATAAACCGTTGTGCGTATGTTTAAGGCATCTCCGGGATCCAAAAATCTACACCGACATCCCGCCCACGCACAAGTCAGTCAGAGCCACACACTGGCAGTCAGTCTAACACAGTATAAAATAACTTACAGTAATATCACAAGTGTGGAGTGATATAAAACATTTAGTTGAAATATGTATAAGTAATTAACAGGTGTCATTTAAATAAACCGTGTGTGAATAAACAGCCATCAACAGATCTCTTTCTTAAATTTTATTAAAATACCGATTTAATTAGTGCTCGAACACGGAGCTATAGACAGCTGGTTAAGCAGTATCTTTTCCGTACAGTGATGATAGGCGCTCGATCACGGAGCTTTAGGCAACCTAAAAATCATCACATCATTATTATATCAGGGAGTTAACCCATAGTGTAACAATTGACGCCGAAAGCGTGGCTCCATTAATTGCATAGTGTTACAATTGACGCCCAAAGCGCGGCGCCATTAATTCATAGTGATACAAGTGTGACCTAAAACTAGTTTCGGTAAACGTAAAAATTGAAGTTTCTTGCCCTCATAGCTCGTTAATAAAAATACATAAAAATGCATTTATGGTTTGAAACATTTCGTAGAAGAAAAGTCTTTTGAATGGGTGGGAGAGAGAGGGGGGGGGGATCTGTACAAATGGCCTTAAACTGTTTTCTATGTCTTAAACTGTTTTCTATGTCATGAAACTTCCCCTTTGTCCCTATCTTCTGTTGATACACCTTAGTTAGGATTAGGAGGTTGCCACTCCACCCTTAATAGCGCAGGGGTACACAGTGTTG
The DNA here is from genome assembly GCA_902141375.1 of Timema poppense. NCBI lineage: Eukaryota > Metazoa > Arthropoda > Insecta > Phasmatodea > Timematidae > Timema > Timema poppense. Next base: position 21,325 of record CABFOV010004482.1, on the reverse strand, counting down.
CTGAACTTCTTTAGCTCCAAAATCAAGCTTTCAATACTTGAATTCAACGACAAGTTTAATTCAAATATCAGCTTATTATTTTCCTACAGGGTCTGGTTGAACAATGTGACAAATTGTGGCATACTATAACCCATAGCTTGGCTTTGACCTGATGGAAGTACTGGTTACGCATTGTCAATACCACATGGCAACATTTTTACAACCCAAATATATAAAGATAATAAAACAATTATAAACCATAATGAAAACTAATTCAGCATTACCGTTTACATAAAAGCCCCACGTTAGGTGCCACTCAAAGTCCTCCTCCCCCCTCTCGTAGATATTCAACTCAAACGCGCATTCAGGATTTCCGTAGGGGGAAGGGGGGCTAGAAGTACCCATCAATAATTGGGGGGAAAATTGAAATCTTAACCTTTAAAATAACACTATTTCCGTTTATTTTGTGAGCAGTTTGTAGCTTGAAAGGGGGTGTTGTAAAAATGAAATAAGAATAAATGAATACCAAATTTCCCAATAGAATAAAATAAGCATAAATAAAATATAAAATAGTAAAATGTACATATTAAGCGGGAGAGGGGGACTATACACTTTCGAGCTGTGTTTATGTTTTTATTTTTAAAAATTGTTTCAAATAAATATATTGTAAAATATAAAATGTATAGGAACCTGTTAATATAATCAAAAAAATTATTCGTTCATATTTGAATAAAAAATATATATTTTTCTGTTTTTATGAATATGTTGTGTTAAATAAGTTTATATTTTTGCAAAGATACATTTATAGTCGTCTAAAGAAGAATACCAAACATTAATCACATAACATCAATCAAGACTATAAGTCTAGCACAAATAAATCTTCACTGTCTGGACCATTTCTGTGGCTCCATTCTTCGAGGCTTTAGTCTCACAAATAAATCTAACACCTCACTGGCATCAACCTTTATCTCTTTATGAATATTAGCAAGCGCTAACTCATTGAGAGCTTGCTCGTTCATTGTTGAGCGGAGGTAGGTCTTGAGTCTTCGTAATGTAGAAAAACTCATCTCTGCCGTAACAGTAAATACTAGCCAAGTTGCTAAAAGCTGTAACAAAATAGTCCAAGAGATGGACCAGATTTATTTATCCTAGAAATTCTAAGAGTGCAGTTGCTATTTTTGTAAAGCCTACAAATCAAAATGTGGCAGTCTTCGTAAAATTCAGTGGTGGGAGTATGAAATATCACGTGATCAACATGGCCGACATGTAATATTTACATCTAGGCATTACAACGGCTGTAACTTCTTACTGGTTAATTGTAGAGAGTTAATTTTTTATTTGAATTGAAGATAATTTAATGATAAAAAAGTTTACTATTTCAAAGTTTTACGTAATGTGTAAAACCATTTGATGTATACCACTCGATGCCACTAAAAAAAGAGTACATCACCAAATGGATATAATGAATTAATTTATTGAAACACTTGAACAGACTATTATAAATCATTAAAATCAATGTTTTTCTAAAAGTGTATACAGGAATTTTAAGGTGATTTGTACAGAGTCCGAAAGCACATTTCATCGCTTTTATCTCATTCATCACTTCTTCATTTTCTTTGTCTTCATCATTTTCAATTTTAAGGTATTCAGGGAACATATGTCTTTCAAACCATTGAATCCTGTAATTCACACTACACAAACAAAATCCGTGTTTTAGATGGTTAAAATGTTGGTGTGGTTTTTTTTTATTAGTGTTCTTCCTTATCAGTGAAACATCATTGCTTATTTTTAACTTTTCATGAATAGCTGCTCTTGACAGGGGGACAAGAATAAGATAAATGCTTTGTATCTTCTTTAAAGGTCGTTGTTCTTGTTTAGGAGCACATTTTATTTTGAATAAACTGTATCTTGTTGTTTTACTGAAGTGCAAAAATATGGTCCATAAGGGGGTGGGGGGGGGGAACATATTGCTCAGCGCCAGTGAACAAGTCATTTTCGAGATCCACTGGCTAAAAATGTATTGTGTATTGTATTATTATACATTATCGTGAAAGGTTTAACTTTTCCTTGTCTTGCGAAAGCTACTGTAAAGTCTGATCCAGTAAACGCGTGGAAGTGAGGTAAAACTGTAGCCAAACCATCACCAAGTTCTTCTGCAACTTTTGTAACGTTTATAAACCGTCTTGTTTATTTGAGGCCAGTCAAAAATCCATCCACGCGTTACAGTTACCTTTGATGATACACTATAAAAACAAGAATGTTCGTGCCCTTGGCTCGAGCAACGACGCTCCTTTCTGAGCTGTGTTTTGCTATGGACTGGATATGCCAAACAACCCGTATGTCTGCTTATTGATGACGACACTTTAGTTCAGGATTTTGTCAGGAGATCATAAAATAATTGTTTAGTGCACTGTATTGATAGCATGTATCTTTATTACCAACATATAGTTATCTTTCACCAAGAAGACATACATATTTATACTTTTTGCATTCATTGCAAATGAAAGCAAGGCGGCAGAACTTAAATGAACTGTTCCTCAAGAACTCCTGAGGCTTGCTTGGAGTTTTCTGATCTGGTACTGTCACTTTTGTTACCCAAGAACATTTTCCAAAACGATGGTCATGTTCAATATCCTTTATGCTTAGAGTCTCATATACATCGCAAACTAGGTAAACTTCTTTGGTGGATGTGAAGCAAAGGTTTTCTAGTAGTTTGTATGCAACAGCTGCATAAGTTCTGGGAAACTTCAAGCAATGTATCATAACCACTGCATCATATATAACAGCATAGGCTTCCAGTCGATTCTCTTTACTTGGCGTTTGATAGCCCTCTAATTTGTGTATTAGTTTGCTTCTATTAGTTTTATATACGAACATTACATTCCAATTTCCCCCAAAAACAGGGGTACTGTTGTGAGTGGAAATTAACTACCTTTTCAATGAACCGCTGCAAGGTACAATAGGCTCCCAAAGAGTAATTGTATGTACTTCATAGCATTTGACTCTTAGTGGATTTTTGGGCTGAAATGCTAGCACAGTTTTTAATAATGTTTCTGGCTATCGGCTTTTCAAAACTTTAAGGATCCATAGCGTACACACCATTAAATTTTTCAAATTAAGTGGTATGTCCTTTTTTGGACTCCATGTGAATCATCTTAAACTTCCTGTATAGAATTTTAGAAAAACATTTATTATAATGATTTAAAATAGTCTAAGAAGGGATTCAATCAATAAATTCATTATATCCATTTGGTGTTATGATGTGCTAATTTTTTTTATTGACATCGAGAGGTAGTATATGCATGTAATGGTAGAAAATACCCATGTTTGAAGTTTGACATTAAAATGTCAAAAGATTACAAGCTACGTAAAACGTTGATATAGTAAACTTTTTCTATCATTAAATTATCAATTTAAACAAAAAATTAACTCTCTACAATTAACCAGTAAGAAGTTACAGCCGTTGTAATGCCTCGATGTAAATATTACACGGCGGTCATATTGATGACGTAATATTTCATACCTCTACCATTGATTTTTACTATAACTGCCATAATTTAGTTACATAAGTGGTAGGCCTTCCAAAAATCACCATAGCGATTTTGGCAATCAAGGTTAAATAAAACCCGGCCTATCTCTTGGACTATCCATCCCACTTCGTCCACCAAATAGCGATTTCAGCTCTTAGTTCTGTTATAAAGTTTGTTATCAGATCACTGTCGTAAATATGTGATGCATTTAAAATTTTCCTTTCTTCGTGTTTACCGAATCCAGATGGGTTAATTGCTTAAAGGGGCATAATTTCAGATAATTTTGAGTTGAACCTGCATTTTAATTCCGTGACAATATGGTCAACAAATGGTATAAATACTGCCATCCTAAATTAATCCTCAGGGTTATTTGATGTGACATTCATTCGGTTGATTTGTCAGTTGCATATTCTTGGTATGGTTATTTCAGTTGATAATGAAGCTGCTTGTTGTCAACTTTTTACCAAAAGCAACTTAAAAAAGTTGTCAGCATTGCTTCTCATGTACATGAAAATATTTAACAATGTTTCAAAATTTGACGTAGCAGCTGAAGGATCTTGGTTTTGGCTTTATAAGTTTTTGTTTAATTGCAGTGTGTAAGAGAAGAAATGAACAACGATTTCTAATCAACCAGGAAATTACCTCGTCTGATCGCAAAACTGAAACCCGCAGCTTTGCTTGCAGTATCAGCATCATGGCTATGCTCTAGTTTTGCAAGAGCAACCACAATAGAAGGAAACAGTTCTTGATATGTAATGACATAATCATGACGATCAACCCATCTTGTAGCACACAATGTACTGTAAGCATTCACTATACTGTGTAAATCTAAACTCCAGTTTGTTTGATCAAAACCAACTTATTACTATGTGGTGAATAAATGGAACCGATATTACGTTAACTGTTGTTGTTTTTGCTAACCAACATTAAAAATAACGCTTCCAAACACGAACTAAGAATTGGTTCCAATGGAGAAAGGGTTTCATGTTCATAGTTAGGATGATTTAATTCGTGGGGTGTATAGTACGACTGCCGTTCGCTAATGGTGGTATTAGTTCTTCTGTTCCCTGAGCTAACATTGCTCAAAGTCTTGATGAATAAGCGCCGGTTTGAAGGATGAAGGACTTGTCAAAATCTCCCAATCGTAGAACGGCACCGTAGTATCAGCTTCTTTAAGTTGCGCGAAAGCTTGATCAGCCACGTCATTCCATTTAAAAATAGTTTTCTGTTATCGTGAATTGGAAGTAAATCTGCCAAAAAAAGAACACCATGCCCAAAATCTTAAAAATTTATTTTGGGTATTAGGTTTTTTTTAATTTCACGATGGGGTGGGTTTTTTCTGTGTTTATGAAAATACCCTTATATGAAATTTTATGTCTGAGGTATAATTTCTGCATTGCGCCCATTTTATTTTTAATGATTAATCCTGACTTGCATAACACTACTTTTAAATTAATTTCATATTCTCTATTGTTGTTGGAGAAGACTACTAAATCGTCTTAGGTAATTATAAACTAATTTATATTGGAAATCTCCTAAGATTGTATTCATAAGTCTGGTTAACACTCCTGAGACAACTGATAAACCAAAAGGTATGTAATTATATTCAAATAGTTCTGTTTGCGTAACAAATTATGTTTATTGCTTGCATTCTTATTTTAAGGAAACTTAGTGAAATGATTTATTTAAATCCAACAGAGTAAATATTTTTGCTTTATCTAAATATTGGAACGCCGTTTCTCACGTAGGTAAAGGAGGGAATTCAAAACGTATACTTTAAATTTAATTTTTGATAATCCACCATTAAGTGGGATAATTTTCCTTGTTTGGACACTAAAAAAAGGGGTGAAAAAATGGACTAATATAAGGTCTTATAATGTATTTATTTAAAAGTTCATTTATGTGGTCGCGTAACATATTTAACTTGGGAGGGGCAAAATAATATGGGTGTGATCTAACAGGTTTTTTCTCAAACAGGACAATTTCATACGTCATTGCGTTGTTCTTAACAATTTTATTCGTGATGACATCGTTGAGCTCATTTAGTAGGTCATCATTGTAGTAGATCTCATTAATTAATTTTAGTCTAGACTAACTCTACCGTAACATCTTCCTATTTATTAGCTGGGAACATAACCTCTTTGTCTCTTATAGATGTTTTCAGCTTAGAATTGAGGGGATCAGAGGATGAAAAGGCTATGTAACAAATATTAAATTTGTAGTAAACTAAGTTTTAAAGTTAATCTTCCTGAATTTTTTTGCTGAATAGTGATATATATTGATATTTTATTTACTATTCTTCAATATATCAAAATTATTTTTTTTAATTTTACTTTAAAACACACACAAATTCTTTTTACATATTTATTTATCCACATAGAGGAGAATTAATAACCTAAGTCCAAAAATATACTTGGGTGCTATGTGGGAAATAAAACTATCTTTTTACTTTTTACCTTTTTACTGTATATTTAAGGTATATCCCACATGTAAATAACTTGTTTTATTAAGATTCTATAAACATTCACATCATGATCGAAGAAAATAAAGTTGATTGTTATGACAAAACTATTTATTCCCTAGGAATTAAAAGAATTGAGAAGAATGTAGAGTAAAAATTCATCATACTCATTTATTTCCTCTTCTAAAAGTTTCAGAGACTCTATTTGAGTGCCCATGGTCAAATCATACTGACGGAAAGCAAAACATGATCAATAACATGATAACATTATTGTTTCTGGCACACAAATCCTCTTAATGGATAATACAGTGGTGTGAAAATATCTTCCGCTCTAGCTACTGTTCAAGTAAAGAAAAACAGCCACTCCTCTATTCCCTAGCATTGCCGGAGAGCCACTCATACCAATACTTTCAAGTCTAGCCCACTGACGTCTACTCCTAATTACATCAAAATTAATCCCTCTATACAATTTTTCACTACCTCAAAAATTTCCCTTCCAACTATTGTGGTCGACAATGAAGAGTCCTAAAGGTTTTTGAAACAATTTACCGGTACGTTAAAGTTTTCACCTATGCCTTTTACACAAGAAATAAATTAGAAACAGATAGCTGGCGGGCCACTTTTAGGCCTTATCTAGTAATGCAAATAGGTTCACCCATTTTCTATTAATAAAAAATGATATTTAAGAAGTACCTTAACACCTCATTTCATTATAAATGGTTTTATTTTTCTCGTTATTTGTGCACTGTACTCCTTGCCCTATTTACATTTAGCCATGCGTTATGCATGAATACAAACCCAGCCTAACACTTTTAGTAACAAATTCTACAGTATTAAAACAATAGTACAAGGGACCAAATATAAAGCATTTAAAGAAAATCTGGTTTTAATTTTTCTAAATTATATATTTATTATAATTTATTTTTATTTTTACAACAAAAATTACATTAATAAAATTTCTTGTTATTTGTACCTATTTACAAATGCCTTACAAAATGCAATTTTACAATATTAATAAAACAACAATTTTTAGTAAACAGATGGTGTTCCAGAACTTCATGTTTCAACTCTTACACGACATAATTCACTAGGGCAACTCCGCAAACAAGACTCCGAATAACTCAAGAGGACTAAATACTCAAAACACAATTTTAAAATATTCATGAAATGCAAAAGTTACAATCCAGATTTTCAAATACAAACTCAAGATTCTCTATAATTAGGTACCTTGTGGACGTTTAAACGCAACTCTCAAGTCCAAAATTTGCGTTAAATGAAAATGAATGAAAAGATAGCTTAACTCTTAATATTATGTGTCTGGCAAATATATTCAAGTTAATGAAAGTAAAAAAATAATAGCTTGTGGCATGTACAGTCAAGTAATTAGATATATTCTGGCAGAATCAGAGAAAGTCTGGTAATTAAATACTTTCAGGTATAGCCAGGTACAAATCTGTGTATTGTTCTACCTAACTCGTATTAAGGGCACTTTTCCTCCAATAAGATTAATTTCAAAATTTGTATGTTATGCGAAAAATCTGAGATGGATTTTCAAAATATGCTATCAATCACCATGGAATAATACACCCATCACTTTCAATGGTACGCCCACTTTCACCATCACATGACCAACTTCAATGGAAAACAACCACCTTCACTGGCACAGGACCACTTTCAACAACACATGACAGCGTTCACCAGCGCAGGACCATTGTTTACCAGTGTATGACCACCTTCAATAAAACATAACCATTTTCACCGACACATGACCACTTTCCAGAGCATATGACCAAGCTCACCAGCACATGACCACTTTTACCAGCATGACCACTTTAACCAGCATGACCACTTTCACCAAAATGCAACTGCATTAACTAACCAAAGAGGCTTGGTACAAAATATTATGGGATTAACAATAAGATTTAAAGATTCTTGCTTGGAATCCTAAAATTGTCAAACTTAGTTGGTTCTCTTTCACCCAGTGGTAAATTAATGATCTAGGGTATTTTTGTTGAGTTTATTCTATTGCTAAGTAAGGACAAGTCACTATTAGTCTCCATATTCCAAATGAAAGCTAAATATATTCTAAACTTAGTAAAGAGTACTTCTGAAGAGTCGGCTCCTCAACATCATACTAAAAAGGGAACTGTATGTTTATTCTACAGAGGGAATATACCACATGTGTACGTGAACTTATTGCTTAATATCACCAATACTTTGAGAACCGTGTCAATTGTTTCGTTTTTTGTCACAAGAATCACATTGATCTGATGAGCTAAATAAACCCAGATTAGCCACCGTTTGAAAAAGCATAAGAATCCAAAGTTTCTCACGCAAGAAGGAATTACCAATAATTCTTGAAAGAATGTATGAAACATTTTAGTGATGCAAAATGACAAAGAATAATTCCTGATTATGTGGTTTATTTCGATCTTATCACTTATAGTTAACCAATGCTATTTTAAAATTCCAGTCACTTCATTGTTTGGTTTCCACTTCCAAACTCAATTTTTTTTTAAGACTGTCCACAGTAAGGGTCTTGTCATTTGTTCAGTCTAATTTACTAAGTTATTTCGTTGCTCTCAAGGATTAACTTTCCACGGGTTTTGCAATTTTGGATCCATTCATACCACACTTAATATTTTAAATTACAGCCATCTTTAGCTTGATAAATAAAAGATTATCAACAAAAAGTAATATAAATAGAAATGCAACTTTCAACAATTCAAAAACATACAATAATGATTAAAATATGTTATTTCCCAAGCATGTCATTGTTATTTTAGCTAATTTTTCCTTATCTTATATTAGTTACTGTTTGGGAGATGGTAGCTCGGACGGAACGCTTGCTTCAAATAGAACATATTTAGGTCATAGTTCACTTCCATAGCTAGTGTTTGGGTAAACATTGTAAAGTTAGGGTCAAGCATGTTCTCAGCAACAAAGTTTTAGAGATGCCAACCAAACTCGATTCCCACGCTAACAGAACAGAGAGTAAGTACGCTTTACGTGAGGGACATGGAATCATCAACCTGGAACAGTGGAGTAGTTACTATATGAGCCAGAGGCTATCTTAGCCTTTTCATTGTTTTATTTCTAGGAGACAGTGAACTGCGTTATGTAAATATGGCTATTGGCTAACACACGCTGGTTGCCGTGATGCAGCGCTGACAAATCTAATGTTATTTCAACTCCAGCCGAACTACAGAACATATAGCGCATACATCTTGTGATTAGTTTGTTTGTTCTACTCGTTTGACTCTGATAGCGTGTGAATCCACTGTGGCATCACCAACAGAACATAGGCCAGCCGAGGGACAGGACAAATACAGCTATGGAAAAATATGTTAAAAATATATTAATAATGAAAAATAGGTCAACTAACAATAACTATAAAATGTTCAAATAAAGCTCATAATTAAATACTCTGTGGACACCGCAAGGACTAGATGAAGATTTAACATTATGAGTCATAAACCGAGTGCGTTCAAACACACAAATTAAATCACCAGAGGGGACTTGGGCTCTACTATAAAAATCATATAAAATAGCACCTCGTAAAAAAAATAGAACTAGTAAATTAGATACAATTGAAAATACATTTCATTAAATCACTGAAACTATGGCTTCCCCTATCAGAGGCATCAAAAACAGATGCCACGAAATAAAAAGGTGATCTTAGTTCAGACATAGAATCAATATAATTGTACCTTGGCGTGCCATTAACGCTTATTGTCGAAAAGGTTTTGTAACGTCCTCTCCCGCTCTGGTGACTGAGTCAGGCATTGTTACCACACATTAATATGTATCAGAGCCTTGTCACTTGTATTGTAATACACATTTTGGAAGTACCTGTTAAGATATTACCAATATACTAACACAGTAATTATGTCTACATATTTTCATAGCGAACAGTTGCTAAAACACGACTGAATATTAAATTTTAAGTAAATACAAAGTCTTAATTTCTCCATTAATCAGAACATTCCCAGTTTAAAACGTGCGCTTTCCTCGCGTCTTTTAGTTCTATGAAACATTTAAAAAGCGGGAATCTGGATAGTTTTTTTTCTTCATTGACGTATTTGTGTTTTAAAAGAAACATAAATAATTATCTTGTTAACAAAATACAAATTAAAGTATTAATATCTTTAATCGTATATTTGTATTGACGTTGGGTTTGTTTCGAGATGGATTAACGAATTTGTTTAGAATTCCAGAATTACACTCTCCAACCATTCCCCCGAATGGTGGAGACCTTGTGTCCAATAATTCTGTGCTTCTCGATGGACAGTGAATTTAGAGAGAAAAAAATAACCCGGCCATTCTTAACTGCAACAACCAATTGGCACAAAGCGTTCAGTATTTTCAAGTTAGTGTACGACATTTTACTAGAAATCATTAGCAGATTCATCGCAAAGTCTAGGGATATTTAAAAAAAATATATCAACTAGCTAGAAAACAAATATTTATTTGAAGTTGCACGAGCGTCTCAGAAGTAGGGGGGCACTCCTGATCGAAATTATTGTCGCAATGGTAACACTGTTGCTGACGACAGTGGTTTGAAGAGGGGGGTATCACAGCTACTAGTCAATCATCTTTCTTCCTTCTGAGTTTACCCTCTGTCTGAATTGTCTTGGTGACTAGACTGACACAGTCCGTGACGGAGGGTTGGCTCTGATCCTCGCTATAATCCTGACCGGCGATCCTGGAGAGGCTGAGAATGTAGGAGCATGCAATCCTCAGGACGGAGAGCTTTGACAGCTTCTGGTTGTGCGAGTAGGCCGGGATGGTGTGGCGTAGAGTATCGAACGCGGCACTGATGGTGTGCACCCGCGTCCGTTCCCTGGCGTTTGCCTCAATCCTCCTCTCCCGCGTCATGTTCTTATAGTTCCTCTGACTAGAATGTGGCTTTTGCTCACCCTGGGAACAAGTTGACGGTGTCGACGATGGACCTGGACGCTGCTGATCCTCTTGATTCCTCTTGGAACCCAGAAGACACTCGACACTAAACTTGGCGTTTGGTGATGTCTTCTGACGATCACTGAGGTCTTCCACCTCACTCTCGCACTTTAGAGAGTCACTGGTTACCGTCTGAGGAAGCCTCGGATCACATTTTCCATATTGTGGACAGTTTGGACGAGCCTGATCAAGATCAGGATAGTGTCCTACCCTATTTCCCGATAAATGTCTGTCATCAGGACGAGATCTTTTGTCCACGCCGTTTAACCTCTTACCTTGCCTACTTGACTCAGTGTTCCTATCGTCTCTTAGCACCAGTGAGAGGGGCTCTTCTTGTTGGTGGAGGATGAGAGGAATGCGTTCGTGACAAGGACTCAGGGGAAGTCTTGATGGTGGTCGATGGGGTGGTGGGCTGAAGGAAGGGCAGATAGATTCTGAACTTCTACTATGAGCTGCGATGTCTGGAGGTCGCCGGAGAGGTAGGTGCGCTATCTGGGGAGGTAGATACGCAGTTTGAGGAGGTAGACAGAGAAGAGGCCGCTTGATAGTGGGAGGTAGAGTTGGTGACTGGAGGTGTGGACTAACAGGAGTCGAGGGGGGGTGCCGTTGAAGTGGTAAGGAGACCAGTGTAGGGGTGGTATTCAGTGGAGTTGGCCAGGGTTTCGGTATCGCGAGTTGCTCTTGACCACTCCAGGGCCTGAAGGGGCTTGGACTGGATCTAGAGGTAAAAGTCTCATGAGAACCCGCGTCATCCTCGGGCAGGAAAGAATCCTTTTGTTCACCGAGGTGCAGTTTCTTCTGGAGAGGCTCTTCGTCCTTCCTGAATTCAGCGCCCTTTCTCTTGTTGCTGCTCAGGAGACGAGACTTCAACTCAATGCTGTCCTCGCTGACATCCGTGGGCAAGTCATCATCGTCCCCACCTGAGCAGAATCCGGCGTCTCGCTCAACCACAGACATCGTCGTACCTGAAATAACAGACAACCATTAGAGCTTTTCTATATTGACCGCTTAATCCTTTAAGGATCTCTTGGAGATGGATTAGAAACACAACCTATAAATCACAACCTGCTATAGACTTAGATCACAGACAAGGAACCACCAGACCCACAATCTCCAGATTAAAATAGCTGTGCTCATTGGGAAGCTTGAGTCCTTCAACACAGGGATCACTACGCGCAATCCTAAGTGACAGCATCGTTATCAAGCAGGCATTTTTAAAAACAAATCTCTTAAAATATGGTTTTACTACAGATTAGACAAAAACTGTCTCCTAGTGTCAATAAACCGCCTTTCACAAAGCTAGATTCAGTTCGCAGCTCCACTTCCATTTCCATAATTCAAACTAACGGGCTTTAAACCCTTGGCCCTGTCGAGTTAAAGTCTAAAACCTATTTTGTGAGACGGTGAGCGGGAGGGTGAAAGGCGTGGCTTGGCTTCACAACCAACCAAAGTATCCTTCGGCACCAACAAGAACAGATGGATCATGGAAACCGTATATGGTGCTAGCTACCGGACAGGTCTTACGGAAAAATTATACGTTTGGAAATATCAGTTTTCTCGAGAACGAGTGAAATTTGTATGTTAATATTTTCAATACCCCTTTTAAAATAATGTATTCATGTTTATTAATGGCTACATTTTCTTATTTTTTATTATGAAGCCAGCAATTTTCTTTTGAAAAATGTCAATTTTATCGATATTTGATCACTGTTAAAATTATAGAGGAGGCGTGTTTATAAAAAGTATAACTTAATCAACATGCTTATATTCTTGAACAAACAGTTTCCGAAAAGAAAATCGCAAAACAATAAAAATTCTTGAAGATAACTGTTTGTTCCCACGGCTCTGCATACCCATGCCCAATGAAAAGGGCCAATCGCTTTAATCAGATTGCAAACTACAAAGAAAACTTAGATTACAATGGACCTTTTTTTGTTCAAGCGAATGTTTGCAAATTGTTTAGTTGTAACTTGTAAGCAATCTTCAAATAAAGTCGACTAATTACTTGTATGAAAGAGTGTGTTCATTGAAAGGTGGTAAAAAAGTGAGTGGAGAGGGTGGGGGCGGAGAGTTGCTGTTGCCTGAATTAATGTGTTCGGATCACCACCCTTGGAAACTCACTTTTGTTCCTGTAGAGTGTAGACTTTATAACGATCAATTTGAAAGCAATTGTTTTACGTGGAAGTGCTGTTATCATTAAGAACTGCAACTTGCACTCCCTTGAGCCGAATGGCTCAACCTGGCTCAAGGAGCGGAACGATACTCCTCTAGGGTTGAGTATTTGTTGTACATCTTGTCTGGGACCTAGGTACATATCTGATAAGAGTCCTCTATACATACCCTGCACTAGACCTAGGTATAGGTCCCCAAATAAGGAGTCTGTTGTATACATCCCCTGCACTAAGCCTAAGCATAGGTCCCAAAGAGAGAGTTTGCTATACTTGATAAATGTGTCCTAGACACGCAGCTTATTCCGTATCCCCCACTGTTCTCACACGAACTAGAGTTTGACCATCCCGGCCTAACAACCTCTGCATACTGTGATGCCCATAGCAGCCACCTACAAGTGGTGTGGGGTTTAGAACACGCCACCAGGCCGCAGCACGTACCCTTGTGGTCACGACCCTCGTGCTCTGGTCACTTGTCACGCTCGACCGCAGGTCATCATTACAGTCCAACCCTCACTTGAGTGAAACATGAATCGTTGGAGAGTTTGTCAACTCGACTGGTGATTTTTCAGTTAACAGTTTAGTTTTCAGTCAACTATACCGGCTGTTGCCCTGCTTATTATCAACTCAATCAGATGTTGCCTATTTTTCCGACTGAATTGGTTATTCAGTTTGTCCAACTTGACTGGATGATGTTGGGTTTATCAACTCAAGTGGTTGTATTCAGTTCGTCAACTCAACCAGCTGTTGTTCACCTTGTCAACTCGTGTACAGCTCGTCAAATGTGAGCGGGGTTATTTAGTTTGTCAACTTGAAAAGATGTTTATTTCAGCCAACTAAACTAGCTGTTGTTCAGTTTGTCACATCGACAAGTTTTTATTTATGTTGACAACTTGACCAGATGCTCATTTAGTCAAATTGGCAAGTTTCATTTTCTTTGTCAACTGTTGTTTCATTTACCGTATCGAATGAAAATATGGCTATAGATTTACAACAATAAACTGCTTTTCAATTTGTTATTTTGACTAGCTGTTTTGTCTGTAAAATTTATGAGCTGTATTTCGGTTTGTCAATTTGACCAAATGTGGTTCAGATTGCCAACTAAACAGGAGGATCTTAAGTTGGTCAACTTGACAAACTAAATAAATATGTACTTCGATTACTGAACAAGGGGGTCGTGTTAACGCGTGAGGTGGTTTTGTCAGTGCTGTGTACACTGGTCTACAGATATTGTCAGTATAGCTAGATATTGTCAGTATAGCTAGATATGTGAGACAGAAAATTTTCAATCAATATTTCCGTAAAAATAATTTCAACTGTTAGAATGGAACTATAATGTAATCAAAGAGATAGATATCCCAAATGTCACGTTTATACTTAAGATTAATTTCTCCTAAGGGCGTTATCACCAGAAACATCATCAAACGAGCTTCGGTAGCCGCGTGGTCTAACGCGCTTCTCTCGCAATAAACTAGACTGCCGATGACAGGGAGATCGGAGTTCGATACCAGTCGGTTGCATTGAGGGTGGTTTTTCCTAAATAGTTTTCCGCTCTCGTGGGTGCAGTTCCTCTAAATTCCTCATCCCTAACACATTAGTGCAATAAGCGTAAAGTCCGAACGGGTAGTAAGACACGCAGTGCTAAAAAAAAAGTAGCAAAGAAACAAATGAATTCAAGCCTTTGTCGACACGCTATGTTCATAAATCATACTTCAATTTGTTATCATCAATAAGTTAATGAAAATAATTTCAAGGTTGGCCCGACATTTGTCTCACTCCCCTCTCCCCTTTCACCATGACCCCTAACTACACCTCCCTCTTCCCCAGCTCCGTGCCCGCTTATGATAGCCCAGTCGTCTCTTAGCACACACTATTTTGAAGTATAATAGGCTCTGGGCGCTACCTCTACAATTTAACCTCCTCCACCGCAAGCCGCCACGGCGGAAAATTGTCATTTCTAAGTATAGCACACTCTCTTTGAGGACCTGTGCAGATCTAGTGCAGAGTATGTATACCACACTCTGTTTAGAGACCTGTACCTACATCTAGTGCAGGGGATGTAAAGCAGACTATATCTCTATAGCAGGCATAAAACTAAGTCTAGTGCTGTGTGCGGTATATTGTTACTTTAGTACGTCATGAATATATGACGATTTTTTTACTGAAGTCTAGTAGTATATAGATATGGTCAATGTAGTGAATTTATAATGTATTTTTTTTAGCACCACGTCTTTCTACCCATTCGGGCTATACGCCTTTTTTTTTTTACTAAAGTTGTACGAAGATTTAGTCAGTGTTTTTACTGTATATCGTTACTGTAATGCAGTGGTATAGAGACATGGCCAGTATCGTGTTTTTTTATATTGTTACTGTAGTGCAGTGGTCTGTAAAGCGATCAATAAATGGTCCACAGTAGAATGTATGATGCAATCTCCATCACATATGACAATCATTGTGCTCTTCAAAAGACTCGTGTAGGCTATAATAAAAGCATTTTAAAGACACGTTGTGCTTTGGTATTCCCCAAACAGAAATATAAGCTATTTGTTTGAGAGGATCTGACCCAGTTTAAGTCAATTGCGAGTGTTACTTTCCTAGGTTGAGTAATTTTTTTGGCTTTGCTATTATGTATTATGTTCTGAGTCAGTTGTGAATGTTGCTAAAATAGGTTGAGTCAGTTGTGTTACTGAATTAGGTCGAGTGAGCTATAAATGCGTCACTCTAGGTTCATTCAGTCGTATTATCCTTGGTTAACATATTTTTAGAGCTGTTTTAATATAATGAGGCAGTTGTACGTGTTGCTCTCATATGTTGAGGCCATTGTACGTGTTGCTCTAATATAATCAGGCAGTTGTACGTGTTGCTCTCATATGTTGAGGCAGTTGTAAGGACGGCTGTCCTAGATAAAGGCAGTTGGACATGTTGCTCTCATATGTTGAGGCAGTTTGTAAGGATGGCTTTCCTAGATAAAGGCAGTTGGACGTGTTGCTCTCAAATGTTGAGGCAGTTGTACGTGTTGCTCTCATAAATTGAGGCAGTTGTAAGGATGGCTGTACTAGATAAAGGCAATTGGACGTGCTGCTCTCATATGTTGAGGCAGTTGTACGTGTTGCTCTCATATGTTGATTGCAGTTGTACGTGTTGCTCTCATATGTTGATGCAGTTGTACGTGTTGCTCTCCTAAGTTGATGAAGTTGTGTTTCTGTTTTAATTTTAGGCGTTTGTAAGTGTTGCTTTCCTAGGCCGAGGCAGTTGTGTTGATGTCCTCCATTTATTGAAGTAGTTATAAGTGTTAATGTCTTAGGTTGAGGTGGAATGTTTGCTTAGACGCACGTAAATTCACAAACAATATACAAGGAAGTCCTGACGTTCCAGATATGAAACAATACTACAACAAAGAAACATTGTTTTTATAACATTAAGTTTTCATTGATTAAAATACAGTTAGGGGGGACCTTGTCACCTGTTCAAGAGCGTTGTGTTACAGACAATTAAAAGTAAACCCAACCACTCTGTTTCAAAATCTATTATTTCCGTGATCTAAAAGCAGTTCACCAAAACAAAGTCCATGCAGTGGCTGAAGTCAGCGCGGCTTGTGTCACCTAGTGGAACTGAGTTGGGTCGATGGCACAGCCGATACAGCACACGGGCTTCCTGACCGCGCTAATTGGCCTGCTGCGTGTCACGTGATCAATCGGAATAAGAATCGTCTATCTCCAAAAGATAAGAGTGACAAGCAGCTGATCTGATCGTCTGCAAGTGTTATCTAAAGATTTTACATGGCCTTTCCCTCGGTACGGTCCGCTTGCACTGGTAGGTGTGTGCAAACAGTAGAATGATGACACACGCAACCTACACTGCTGTTAGCTCGCTTCATGAGGATTTGTACACTTCATACATCTGTTGTTAGCCCACCTATTGAAGTGTTATTCATAGTAAACACATACTGATAGCACGCTTCATCAAGAAATGATTATGGTAGAAACTGATGCTTTAGTATCATTTTGGTAGGAAGAACAGTATGAAGTTGTAACTTTTTCTAAATATTATCAACACATATAAAACAACAGTAATAATATAGTGAAATTTGATCAATTTTGGTCTCAAAAAATGTGTTTGAATTAACCCTACTGTTCTTCCAACCAAAATCAGGGTATAGCTCACTTTGTAAGAAGATGTACACTTCAGACATATGATGTTAGCCCTCTTCATGAGGAGGTGTACACTTCTCATACACACACACACACACACACACACATAATTACTAGCTTAATTTTGAGTAATTGTACATGACAGACAACTTCTGATCGCACAATCTACTTATACCATCAGGCAGATGTAGTACTATTCACTATATCATCAAATAGACGTACAACCATACCTTATATATTCATACAGACAGACAATCATCTCTTATATTAGCAGACAAACGAACAACCATCTTTTATATCATCAGACATACGTACAACCGTCCATAGAAAAAACCATCGCTTTTATCATCACACAGATGTACAACTACTATCCCTTATATCATAAGAAGATGTACAATTATATCTTATATCACCAGAGAGACGTACGCCATGCCTTATATCATCATACAGACGTACACTATATCTTATATCAGACAGACGCACAACTATATCTAACATCATCAGATAGACGTATATCATCAGAGAAACAGACGCACAACCATATCTTATATCATCAGAGAGACGAACAACTATATCTTATATCAGACAGACTCACAACTATATCTAATCATCATCAGACAGACGTACTACTATCTCTTATATCATCAGAGAAACAGACGCACAACCATATCTTATATCATCAGAGAGACGCACAACTATATCTAACATCATCAGACCGACGTACAACTAACCCTTATATCATCAGACATACGTACAGCCATAAATAGAAAATACGCAGGCCTACGGGCATCTCTTATTTCAGTTTGATGTTCAATCATATATTAATACTAGACCAGACGTACTCAAGTCACCTATTAGTTTTCCCTTTATTTTCTCAGTTGCTCCTTATTGTCCATTTACAAAGGAACTGCTATTATTTTTTACCCCCCACACTTCGTGAGATGAGTTTTGTTTGAAGTATTAAACACGTCTATTTACGTGTTCGCTCAGCGCCTCATCCTAGGGCGAGGGGGAGGGGACAGATTATGGTCCAACCAGATGTTCCACGACGACGTCTCTCTGTGCCTTGTCTTCATCTGGTAGCCCTCCCCCCTCAGCAGTGAACACGTGCTACTAACTACATCCCTCCCTCCTATTACAACACTCCGCTCGACACATCCCACATCTGTTACCCGTGTAGTAGATTCTAGAGTTACAGGGGTTGTCCTCCTTGGTTATTATTGGGTTAGTAAGTCCTAGAGTTTCAAAGGTGTTCTCCTGGGTCATTACCCGAGTAGTATATCTTAAAGAGTTACAGGGTCTGTGCTCCTAAGCTTTTACCCGGGTAATTCTCCTGGGTCGACCCGTGTAGTAAGTCTTATATCTTAGAGCTACAGGAGTTGTCCTCCAGTGTCGTCACCCAAGTAGTATAGCCTAGAGTTACAAGGATTGTTATTCCTGGGTCGTCACCCAGGTAGTATATCCTAGATATACAAGGATTGTTATCCTGGGTCGTCACCCAGGTGGTATATCCTAGAGCTATATGGTTTGTTATCCTGGTTCCATTTAATTTTTTAGACGTGTTCTGAAATATTCTTGGGGTTAGAAAGTGCACCTTATAATCATGTAAGGAAAGTATATTGTTTTTAAAAGAGTCGATGGTTTTGAACATAGGGTGAACTATCATACTAAAATAAAACAAACCAAATAGATTCGAAATACTAGACAAAATGGTGTATAGAATGATTTTAAAGTAGCCTACACTCGCACATTTTATAAGAGACGTGGAAATATTAGTTATATATATAAATTCTGACTAATCCTATTTATTCATTACTCTTGATTAATCTTAATTATTAATTACTCCTGAATAATCCTGGTTATTCGCTACTCTTGACTAATCCCTTATTACCCTTGTTTAAGCGTAGTTTTTCATAATTCCTGACTATAATCCTAGTTCTCCGTTTACATTGGGAATAATAATTTTCAGTTCCAGTACCAGTACACACCTGTATTGAGGCATCAGTCTAGTCCAATTCCAGCAAAGTTTCCAAAATTAGTGAGATAGTTCAAATTCAATCTTTGAAATTAATTCTTATTAGAGTTCAAGTTATTTTGATAAAGAATAAACTTCATCGATCATAGTTCATCAAGTAAATACCAAACCCTTCCTTCACCTCTGACAAGACATCTTGTGAATGTTGGGGAATGCCAGGCCTCCACCGTGGTTTGGATTCCATGTTAAACTGTAGGTCCTCCATTTCATCTCACAATCACCCTACCAGTACACATTAGCGTAAGTGTGTATAACCCGAACGGGCAGTAAGACGCGGTGCTAATAATAATAATAATAATAATAATAAAGTAAATCACCGGTACTGCATAGTTTTACATTTCTTTATTTATTTATTTGCCAAATTATATATATATATTAGGTTAAGCTTGTATGTGCACAATATGCACTTTGACTTACAATGATATCTCAATACCTTTATCATTTACATCATCAATGGCCCAAATATTTAAGTCAATAACTATAGAATGACTGGATAGAAGGCAATATCATAGAATTTAATATAATTGGATAAAATTATAGAAATAATTATTATAATTTTTAACTAATAAACCATTCTTGTGTGAAAAATTGACATTTATTGACCTACGTTACTTGACTTCTGAATGCTCCAATTAGGTAGCGTATATCCCAGAAAGTCTTATTTTAATTTATTTTATGGTACTAAAAACCTAATAAAAATATATCACCAAATTAACAACAATAGAAAGTTACCAGCTTCGGTGGCCGCATGGTCTAACTCTAAAGCGTCACTCCCGCAATCGACTAGACTGCCGATGACAAGGAGAGTGGAGTTCGGATCTCGCTTGGGTGTATTGAGGGTGTTTTTCCCTACATGATTTTCAACTCTTCCCCAACGCAAATGCTGATACAATTCATCTAAATTCAACCTACCTCATTCCTAACACATTAGCGTGATTATAACATATACGTAGGCCTATAACATGAACCGGTAAGACGCCATACTAAAAAATAATTACCATAGAAGATATAACAGATTATAATATAAAATTAGACACAGGACATATTTAAATTACATTGTCTTCTAAAGATTGCCTATTTATTGTCACTAGGTCGCCTGTACTAGTCACCTGAACTATTATTGTGTTCATTTTTATAGATTAATTTAATATTACGGAGGTGTAAACAATAACTATTTTGTTTCACTGTTGTTATTTTAAAAGTCCACCTCTAATTCTTTACTTTCGTTTTTTACTACAGCTAACAACAAATAATTAGGAAAGTAGCTCAAAAGGAACGATGAAAGGTCGTTAAAGATCTTGTGTAAAACGAGCTTAGTTAAAAATTAGTTCCTTTGTTCGAATTTTAAAGTGTTCATTCAAAAGTTCGCCAGAAAAGGAAATATTTTAACTGGTCTCGACCGGCCGTACTGAAATATTTGATCCTATATGTTTTCCCATTCCAACTCCACTCAAATGTTGTTACAATTCCTCTAAATTCTATCTTCTTCATTTCCATAGTCTGGAAGGGTAGTAAGACTCTCGGAGTATGGACAAAGGAGCATTGTTTTGCGATAATTAACTCTGGCAGGGTAGCCCATAACACACTTAAATTGGCTAATCATGTTCACGGTTCCTCAAGAAAATGAATAACTAGAAGGATTATAAGAAAGAGCACTAACAAAACGAGGCTTAATCCGAATGAGTTTGTGGCCCTTGTTACACTCTTGCTCTCAGCCTCCTCAACGTGTGTCTGTGTGTGTGTGTGTGTGTTACCGCAGCATCCCTCACCACCAACGCTGTCTCTGTCTTGTTTGGGCACCGTTTACCCGACTCCAGATGTGTTCCGCTGTACCAGGACTAGAAGTGAGGCAGGGGGAGGGGGCAGGACCCGGCCTGGCGGGCGCCATCCTACACATGGTCACCATCACAGTGACACTCAACTTGACTGCTTGAAGCAATCTGTCAAGAGTGTTAAACTAAACTTGACTGCTTGTTACAGGCTGCTATCACAGTGACACAACTTGACTGCTTGTTACAGGCTGCTATCACAGTGACACAACT